>LDKF01003226.1:5719-22575 GCA_001026735.1 Rotylenchulus reniformis | reverse complement strand
TTATCAAATACTTTTTTAATAAAAATTTATTTAAGATTAATATTTTGATCAGAAAGGAAAATAATGGGAAATAATGAGGATGTTGAATCAAACGATTCTTTGAAGATTAAAATCTATTAATTATTCAGTTTTTGTTCAAGTTTGTTAGGAAGCTTTATTTCCAGCCATTCTTGTTTAATCAAATAGAGTATATTTTTATACTCGATTTTTCAATGTTTCAATAATTTGATAGCACCGTTGTACTCTTGTGGATATAGGGTTTAGGAGAGTCAATAAGTCTGAAAGTACGACCAAAATACGAAATGCACAGCACTGCTTGTCACTCCTATCCCACTCTCTAACCATCTTTCGTCGTCTGTACTCTCCCTTCAAACCACACTATCTCACATCATTACTAATATTTCCATCCCACTTTAAATTTAGTTTTTAATTTGATTTTTATATATTATCGACGTAATAAACAATAATAAATGAAATTCTGGTGTCCACTTATTTTTTTCAAATTTTATTTTATTTTTTCACTCGCTAATTATAAAATTAGTTAGATGATATAACAAAATATTTTTGAAAAAAAAATATTTTAAAGTTCCAAAATTTATTCCATACCATTGTAATGCAGGGTAGGATTAAATTACTACCTCAAATTTAAGAAATTTGAAAAATTTCCCAAAATTTGAAATTTCAAAATTTCAAAAAAAAAGCTGGAAAATCCATTCCTGGTCCTCAAAGTGGCCCCTAGCCCGGGGTTCTAAAGTGTACTGGAGGATTTCCCGTAAGTAATAGTCTTTGTTGATTTTTATCCCCGGATACACGAAAACCAGGGGTGTTTTGCCTATGGCACAAATTCCGGCCCAAACATGACAGATGCTATGGGCATCCCTTTGGAACATCCATGGTCATCCCTTTGGGACATAGTCAGCCTTTTTGAAAAAAGGCTGACCATTTGCCAAATGGTCATCCCTTTGGGACATCATTTTTGTTCCAAAGGGATGACCTTTTAGCAAATGTGACCAAATTTTAGCATTTTTGGTTGGCCAAATTTTAGCATTTTTAATAGAAATTCTTAATTAAAGGATAGGTGACTTTATATTTTCAAAAAGAAAATATTTTTTGGCTTATCATAAAAAGCTTATTTTCCATTTTTAATGGACGAACCAAAAATGAATCTATTTTATTTATTTATTACTTTTCTTTGTTTATGCTCAAATCCAAATCTGAATTCCTCCAATTTTGCTACCCATAAAAATGTTTAACAAAATATTTTTTTAGTAAGCTTAAAAAAATTACTGTTTTAAAATACGAAACCCAGACGTTCAAAAAAATGCGAAATATTTAGTGACTTTTTCGACAATTTTTTTCCCACATTATAGCAACCTTTTAACTTAAAGTTAAAATTTTATAAAATCTGAAAAATTTTAATGATTTTTTTCGAGTTAAAAAATATTTCCATCAAAAAAATTTGTCCCATCCATCAACATTTTAATTATCGTGTCAATATTTTGCATTGGATTTTGGACACTACCTATGTGATCGCCCCAATACTCTTTTTACGGAAGATTGAATGATGTTCGACGTCTTTACCTTTTATAGGTCAATTTAAGGTACTTTGACCTGTCCATTCCTGTCCATTGCACTTGGCACGATAAAGTTTTAATTTATTAAGTAATTTATCATGGTGAATTGTATCAAAAGCTTTCGAAAAATTAAAATAAATTACATCAATAATCTCACGATTTTCAAGTGCATTAGAGAAATCGTTAAAAGTTTCCAAAAGTTGTGTAGTAACCGATTTTTCTGCCCTAAAACCATGTTGTGAATTTGGCAAAATTTTTAATTTGTCAACATGTGCCAGAATAATCTTATAGATTATTCTTTCCATCATTTTTGATATGGGACAAAGCAAAGAAATTGGTCTGAAAGCGGAAAATTCAGATGGATTTGATTTTTAGGGAATTGGACAGATTATTGATTCTTTCCAAATATTTGGAATACTTCCAGACATAGATGAAAAAGAGAGAATATAAAAAATTGGATATGCTAAGGAATTAGCACAATTTCTAAGAAAAGTAGTTAGTAGCAGCCGAATTTCGCAGTTCGCTGGGAATGATGACCATTTGCTAAAAGGTCATCCCTTTGGAACAAAAATGATGTCCCAAAGGGATGACCATTTGGCAAATGGTCAGCCTTTTTTCAAAAAGGCTGACTATGTCCCAAAGGGATGACCATGGATGTTCCAAAGGGATGCCCATAGCATCTGTCATGTTTGGGCCGGAATTTGTGCCATAGGCAAAACACCCCTGGTTTTCGTGTATCCGGGGATAAAAATCAACAAAGACTATTACTTACGGGAAATCCTCCAGTACACTTTAGAACCCCGGGCTAGGGGCCACTTTGAGGACCAGGAATGGATTTTCCAGCTTTTTTTTTGAAATTTTGAAATTTCAAATTTTGGGAAATTTTTCAAATTTCTTAAATTTGAGGTAGTAATTTAATCCTACCCTGCATTACAATGGTATGGAATAAATTTTGGAACTTTAAAATATTTTTTTTTCAAAAATATTTTGTTATATCATCTAACTAATTTTATAATTAGCGAGTGAAAAAATAAAATAAAATTTGAAAAAAATAAGTGGACACCAGAATTTCATTTATTATTGTTTATTACGTCGATAATATATAAAAATCAAATTAAAAACTAAATTTAAAGTGGGATGGAAATATTAGTAATGATGTGAGATAGTGTGGTTTGAAGGGAGAGTACAGACGACGAAAGATGGTTAGAGAGTGGGATAGGAGTGACAAGCAGTGCTGTGCATTTCGTATTTTGGTCGTACTTTCAGACTTATTGACTCTCCTAAACCCTATATCCACAAGAGTACAACGGTGCTATCAAATTATTGAAACATTGAAAAATCGAGTATAAAAATATACTCTATTTGATTAAACAAGAATGGCTGGAAATAAAGCTTCCTAACAAACTTGAACAAAAACTGAATAATTAATAGATTTTAATCTTCAAAGAATCGTTTGATTCAACATCCTCATTATTTCCCATTATTTTCCTTTCTGATCAAAATATTAATCTTAAATAAATTTTTATTAAAAAAGTATTTGATAATAAATAAATTTTATACAATTATAATTTATTATCCTTGGGATAATTGATGTGAATTAATTATAATTAATTGTTCTTGGATTTCGATCTTATTTAATTAAAAATTAATTAGTTGTTTTAGAAATTATATAGAATTTTGATGGGTTAAAAAATTTCAAAGACTCGTACTGCACTTTCCGACGCCCACGTATTTCGTACTCGTACTCATAGTACGAGTCCGAAGTAAGTGCACAGCAGTGCTTGTAAGTTCAATATCTGTTTTTGAAAAATGAATGGTGAAATATGTTTGCTATGCACTTTAACCAGAATAATAAAGTTGCAAATCGTATTTGTTCGTATTTTAATAATATTTTGATAAAAATACGTTCATATTTGTGATCTTTTTTGGGGTGGGAATTTTCATCCACATGGGTCAAGGTCATACCGATAATGAAGTGTAATGGATCCGTAGTCATTTTACTTTTGTACTAAACATATTTTCGCTAAATGCTCATTCCTTCACCTTATAATAACGTCTTATATCTTTGCTTTTTACTTTTTTCCAATATATAAGTATAAATAAACCTTATACAAATATTTTTGGCCGCAATTTTTCTATGACTTTTGGTGCATATTTATTTTATATATGTTTAGAAAATAAATTCTCCAAATTCATTACTACTTTAGACCAGTTGAAGCAAAATGATCAAAAACCATTTAATAAAAAATGAAAAACATTGACATTAATGATTAATCACTTGCCATAAACTTTTTTGGGACATTTCATGCCTATATACTTAGGTTGGAAATTAAGTTTTGAGGGTCTTCAAATCGGATATTTCAAAAAATTATATCTCCGCAATTTCGCTACCAATCCTCTTCCTCTTTTTTTTAATTATAGGAAACATGTCCTCTTTCATTTTAGCCAAATTATTCAGCTTTAATTTACTATTTAAAAAGTTATGATTTGTTTAAATATACCCAAAATTCGCATCCGACCATATTTTTCTAGGATCTCTAGCTGAAGTCTCCCGCCAAGTTGGAAACCTGCTTTAAACAATAGCCCAAAGGTCTAATTTTACGGCATAATAAAAAAAAAAATTTTAAAGTGCAATAAAGGGTAATATGAGAAGATCATCAAAAACCCTCAAAATTTAGGCCATTTTCAGTGGTCAAAATGAGAATCTCGGCTTTGAGACTTTTTCAAATGAATAAACCATTATAATTCAATATTATTGTGTTATATTAAGTTGAATATTACTAAATTTCAATGCTCTTAACTTGTTTTGGTCATTTTTACTAAGGAATGCTTTTTGGAGGGTTGGCTCAAATTCAATGTTTCAAAAAGTTCCACCAGAAAAAATTTGAATAAATTTAATTGGAAGATCATTTTTTTCTCAAATTATTAGTTATCTTATGCTCTATCTCTATTAACCTCTTGAATTGGATCTTTAGCCCATTTAAAATTCGAGAAAAACTTACTCCATTTTGACTATATCAAAAATGACCACAGGATTCATTTTGCTTATAATTCCCCGCCGATTATGCACCCGGTATTGATCTTTTGTCCAAAAAGTGGCAATATGGTGCATATATCAAGGTTTGATTGTGTTATACTTGATTTTTTAAAAAATATTTTTCTTCTTAAAATTAAAACCTCAAAACTTAGTTTCCACCCTAAGTAAGTTCATCTAAAAATTCGAATAAGGTATTTTATCAGAGCTTTGGTAAGAAAGTTCGACAGGACTGAAAAAAGACTATTTAGAAGATTAAATATGATAAAAATTGTTTGGATTTTATGTATTTATAATGAGAATAAACAGCACACCTTTTTAATTACCATTTATTATCAATATTTAATGAAGATACCTATTAGCTTATTATTTTAATCACAATTTGAAGTAAATAGAAATATTTATGCATTTTAAATGTAATCCTAATCTTAGAATTCTGATTATTATTTTGAAAAATTTATTGATAAGTCCAAATAAAATTGATAACAAATATATAAGGCTATCCACTATTATTTAATGCAAAAAAGATAGTTTTATCCATAAAGAAGTAGAAATTTTCTACTCCCATGGCTTTGCTGAAGCTGATCAAACCATGTGATAAAAATCATAGCCACATAATATAAAAGGGTTGAATAGACAATGTGGGTACTTCCAGTCCGTCCTTGACAGGTGTGCGGAAGAAAATGTACCCCTGGTCTCGGATGGTGACGTCATAGAACTGATCAACGACCATTGAATCCGCAACAGGACAGCGTCGGAGATGATACCAATAATAGGAGTGATCGGAGTAGTCCGTGCGGTGATATTGTTCCAGGTGAAGCACCTCTCCGGTGGCTTGGTGATCGATGCGGAAGGGCAACTGTGTAGTATTCTGTTCGAAAAAGTTCGAAAAATCAGAATTTCATAAGAAAATCGGTAGGAAAATTCAGGAATTTTTGTTATGCGATAATTGTTACCTATAAGTTACTGCGAATATTTTTGGCCTTTTACTTTTTACCGAAAAATTTTTAGTGGGTTCTCAAAGGCCTCAGATCTTTCAAGAAATTATGGAGTCGAAGGTGTCTGAAATATCTCTGAAATTATCTTTAAATTGTATAATCTAATTAACTCATTGAGTATGTAATAATATAATTTAAGAATAAAACAAATTTTATGTGGCAATATGTAAACCTGATGATGCTTGATATTGCAACGAAAGTTTAACAAAAAAGTACGGCGATCGGAAGGCGAAACTGACTTTTGCAAACGCTAAAAAATATTTCTGAGTTATAAAATTTTGATACACAACAAAATACAGTGTAATAATTCCAGATCAAAGTATAATTGACTGCTAATAAGGGGGGGGGGACAAAGTCTTAGCTGGACCATCATGAACAGCCTGTACATTTTAACTTTAGTAATTGATATATTTTGGTCATATAAACGGACTTATTGGTGCTTTCCCCTTTAATTTACATCTTTCCTGTTAGTCAGCACTCAGGATTATTACATTTTGGAATGAATATATTTTATAGTTGAAATATATTTTTTGGAAAAATTGCTAGAATTAAGAAAAAAAAATCGCCCCCCCCCNNNNCCCCCCCCCACCCCGTTCTCGACCAGTCTCCATTCCAGACTGCTCCATCTCCGTCCCCGAATTTTTCGAAATCCTCCCTAACGCAATCCTATCTTGATCAATGTGCCAATCCCCCTTCCCTTCTCGCCTTTTTGCAGCATTCAATGGTCTCGACAAAAGTATCATTCTTATTCTCCATTTCTGAATATTCTACCACGTTTAATATTCTCGTCCTGGCGCATTCTTGCTCCTGCGCGTCGTTTACAATGGGCAAATGATGTAACCAATTGCAAATTGATTCGACGCTCAGGGTGAGTTGGGGAACCTTAGAATGCGAAGTGAATTGAGGAGATATAATATTTAGGTATATTTTCGATCGAACAACTACCAATACGGTCACTCTATTTGCATGAGGTCCTCGGAAGGTCCGGTATGTGCTGTGAGTTTTCTTCAAAATCGCAAATGTTCCTCACTTTACCAAAAAAATTTGTAAACCAAGCTTAGCCAAAGTTGCCAAGGTAATATGCATAAAAATTTATACTATTTTTTTTGAATTTTGTTTGAGCTTCCTTAAATTGCTGAAATTTTTTCAAAAATACTCAAAAATCCTGAAAATTTCGAAAAAAAAATCAGATTTTGTTCAATTTTAATGGCAAATTTAAGTATTTACCATTTGTATACAAGATTTTTCTAATTCCAAATTATTAAGATTTGAAAAATAAATTTGAATTTAAAAAAACTTGAATCTAGATCGGGATTTTAAATTTTTGACTGAGACTACGATAGAACGATACTGTGATTTTTCGAGAATCCCGATTCGAGATAGATCTCGAATCCAAAGTCAGCTCTCTACTCTCTATTAATATACCTGTCTAAATGTCAGCCGGGGACAGTCCAATATGGTCGGCTCGCGCAGCAGTTCTTCCGGCCGGAAATCGGGCGACGCTGTCAAGTTCATAATTTCGACATCAAAAGGCCTGGCTGTCTGTAACAATTCCAAATAGGCTCCAAACTCGTTTCGGTTGTCGTTGTTCACATCCAAACGGAGCCGACAGCCGCGAAAAAGATCTACCGAATGACGCAAAAAGTGCATTTGGGCACGACGCAGACGCTGGAAAATTATAAAAGGTATAAAATAAATGGAAGCAACAAAATAAGAAAGAGTTGGTATAGGTTGGCAACACTGTTTGTTAGTTGGCCAACTTTATTCCTGGTCATTAAATGACCTCTAAATGGAACGTGAATCAGGTGCGCTATTCAAAAAGTATTAATATAATGAAAGAATCATATTGAAAGACCTCGGGCATTTTGAAATGACCTGACCCGTTGGTCATATGACTGGTCAGTCATCCGACCTTCAAGCTAATAAATTCATATTTTAATGATTAAAATTTTTTATTTTAATTATTAATTCCCAAAAAACCTTTGATCTCGCCGGGTTAGACTCTCGATTCAGATAGAATTCCAAATCTGCGTTTAGCCGGAAGTGTCGCGCCAGACTTGCGTCGCTGGCTGCAAGTTGCTTGCAATGCTTGTTCGCTTTCCGGCAATTGCGCACTAATGCGTTCAAAAACTCCTCAATGTGGCGGACCACGTGCAGGTTGTCCACGTGCCGTCCGGCCAGGGCATAGAAGCGGCGGCAAGTGCACTGTACATTGCTGAGAAGGGTGCGACGGGCCAAGAACTTGAACACGTCCACCCACACCTCTGACGGCAGCCAAATGCTGCAAAAATGGCAAATTTAGTGAACAAATTAAACATATTGACAAAGTACTTCGAGTGTCATTTAAAAAACATAGATTAAGATAACGTTACTTTCAGTTGGCGGAAGAGGGGGGGCAAAAATTTTAACGAGAGGGTGCTCCCAAAATATCTATAGTATCAGGGTTGGATGTCGCATTGTATATCGCCAAATATCGCATTTTTGGTCATTATTGCATATCGTATCGCTTTTATTCAATATCGCGCAAAATACACACCCCTAATTTTTATTAAGAAAATTCTAAATAATATTAATGAATTTTTCCTAAAATAATCTAAATATTTCTCGTAAAATGTCACCAAATTTTTTAAGTGAGCGACATTACTTTTTTAAAAAGGTGATTTTTTGTTTTCAAATAATTGTTCATTAAAATATTATTCTATTGATTCATAAGATAACAATACATAAGACGGCAGAAAAAATAGGAAAATAGACGAAAGCTAAAGCTCTTATACAAGGAACACTCACCAACTGATACGCTTTTTAGAAAATGATGAAATAGAAGCGGTAAAACATCCTCTGGAAGGCATGATGATTGATGACTAAAGTGGTGATGGTACGTTAAAAATAACCGCCACATGCTGTAGTCTGGCCGAAAACTTTTTTGTTAGACTTGTTAGACAAAAGGTATTAGAAGGCAAAATTGTTCAGAATTTTATGCTAATTCGAATGGTTTATTTTATTTTTCATAATTCAGCCAGAAAGTTCGAAATATCCTCTAAAACCGTATTTTCGGTATTTCGGGAAAATTTCGAACTTTTTGTTAGAATTTTGGAAAATTTTTTATACCATTCGAATCAGTGTAAAATTCTGCACAACTTTGCCTTTTTTACTTTTTATCTAACAAGTAACAAAAAAGCAAAAAAAAAAAACAAAACTAACAAAAAAGTTTTCGGCCAGACTGGCTATATTGGCGATTTTTATAACGCTCCAGCACCGACTAAAGTATTGTTCAGTGTTCAATCAGCAAAGACGGAAAGTCAAGCAATAATAATCTAAAAAGTAATTAATTACATTCGGCACGAATCTGGAATGAAATGAATGGGATTCTTCGTAAGCAGAGATTAATTACAGCCCGACAACTCTAACTTGGCCTAAATAAACCTAGAAAAACTTGTTGCTGATAAAATGGTGTTGACTCGTTAAAAAAGTGGCCAATCAAAAAGGAAGAATTTTTGAAGCTGGCCACAAATAAAAAAAGGTAACAAGTAAGTATGTCTTGAAAATAAATTTCATTTTACCTTCAAAAGCAAACATTTGAAGGTTTTTTTAAGATAATGAAGGTTTTTTAAGATAAAAAAAAGTGGTCATAATATTCAATAATGATATTGAATATTATGTATTATTTTATTAGCTTCTTTTAGCATTTTACACTATTAAAGACATCTCATAACATCCCTTATCAAGTTTTTTCATATTTTTTTTTGGCGATTTTTAATAGGTATAAATATATTTTGTCATTTATTGCGGATTTTATGCATTTTGGCACTTTTTAGTGGATAGACCTAGTGATGGCGGGTAATGTTTATGTTTACGCCCAACAAGAAAGAAGAGAAAAGAGAATATACAGAAAGATCGATATTGAGTTATTGAGTGGGCTGTGAGGCCTTATTATACATATATGAAAGGAAAAAAAGGAATTCTCTCAAAATAGTAGGGGAATTCCTGCCGAGGTATCGAAAAAAAATTCGGAAAAAGGACACCTAGAACAAAAATAAAGGATTTCATTGAGAACTCCTCAAAATAAAGGAAACTCTTTTAAAAGCAAAATTAAAAAAAATAATCAATTTTATTTATTGTATGTTACTTTTTTTCGAACTCACATTCTGCCTGAGATATTTTTGATTTTGATTATTTATCTGCCATGATTTATCTGTCATCAGGCGATGTTCCAATATAAGTAAACAATAAAAAATAGTTTAACAAAGCAAATAAAACAATTAACGAACAACTGCCCATAAGATTCACGCGCCGGGAATGGGGTGTGTCAAATTTGGGGTAAGGTCAATAGATTCAAGGAGCTTAACAAAATCTTTTGGCGACGACTTACGTATTTTCTCTGGGTGCCTCGAATATTGTATCGAAACTTTTATAAAGAATGAATTATGTCTGAATTGGTTAGTCACAGAAGGGACAAAAATTTTGTAAGGATATTTCAGGTCCTTGATTCTTTAATAGAAAAATGCATTTTCATAATTAATTTTTACATGCCCATGCAGGATTTTATGAAAAAGGATAAAATCAGATTTTTAATCCACGAATGGAGTGAGTAAAGTTTGAATTTTTTGAGTATAGTTGAATAGGATTGGAGCGACCATAAACAATGCGCAAATATTTTTTCGAGCAAGACAATGTCTTTTTTAAGGAATGCATTAAAAGCCGAAGAGGCAAATTCAATTAAAAGCAAAATTTAATTTTTATAAAGTTGGATAAGAACATTGTGATTGTTGGATTTAATTCCTCTTAATGTGGTAAATAGTGTTTTATTGGCTTCACTGACAATTTGTTCAATATGACTTTTCCATTTTAGGTCCGAAGTAAATAAACACCAAGCCGGCTCATTTTTGGACGGTCAGAATTTTGGAACTGTTAAGCCGCCGATATAGAACTAAACTAGGGTTGTGCACGGTCGGTTAACCGAACCGAAACCGAAACCGAAAACCGGGTTTTTTTGGCCAAAAACCGAAACCGAAAACCGGGGTACCGAAAACCGGTAAAACCGAAAACCGAGGGTCCAAACCGGTCGGTTTTCGGTTTTGACATACACCCCTAAGAAATGGATTTTTGTAAATATTTTTGAAAATGCACCCCCAAAAATGCCATTTTGGATCCAACATTAAAGGGATTTTGGTGGGAGAGAGATACATAAGTTCCTTGGCTCAATGGAAACGAGCTTGGTTCATTGGCGGTGAGAGTGCAGGTTCAATTCTTCCACCGCTCTTTATTCAAAATCCTTACTTCAGGACTTCAGGTACATATTCTTTCATTTATTTTTTATATTAAAAACTTTTTTTGGATATTAAAAATTTTTTAGAATAAAAATACATTACAAATAATTAATGTTATCAGAAAAACATAAATTTTTTCTTTAGAAATGNTTTTAAGAAAAAATTGATGATTTTCTAAAAGAAAGGGGCCCAAATGTTCAAAAAATTTTCTCAGGCGGCCCTTATCAGGGCCGCAGGCACCCTTCTAACCAGTGAAATTTTTACAAAAAATGAGCAAATTTCTTAAGAAAATGGCACACTTTTCAACAATTTTGAGGCTTCGTATTAGACTCAATTGCTGGAATACCTTGCCCATTTTTTTGCCGAAATGAGCAAATGCTACAATTTAGGGATTTTTTTATAGTAAAATTTTTTTGTTTAAAATTATCTATTACATGCAAAAAAAACCAGAAATGGGTCAAAATTTTTCAAAATTTTCCAAATTTTTTTAAAAAAATTTCAAAATAGCTAAAAACCGAAAAAACCGAAACCGAAAACCGGGTGTCCGACGAAAACCGAAACCGAAAACCGGGGTACCCAAAACCGGTAAAACCGAAAACCGAGGGTACCGGTTTTAAACCGGTCCTGCACAACCCTAAACTAAACCTTTATAGTCGTCCCTTCAATTTTTGAACTGATTTTTTTTGTTAATATTAATTATAAAATAGATTAAAAAAATGGGAAATTAATTATTATTATTGAAATGTCGAGATTATAGCGAATTTTTAGTATTTTTTAATATTTTGTTGAGAGAATTTTTCATTTTTTAATTTTTGCACCTAATCCCGGGAGGGATTGATAAATATAAGCCCCATCTCTAATTGAACCCCCTCTCTAATAGAAGCCCCCCTTCTGAGGGGGGTTGAAAAATAGAAGCCCCGGGGCTTCTATTGGAGAAAATACGGTATTCGAATTTTTCAAATAAACGACCAAAAATTCGATTTTTATCATATTTATAATTTAATGTTAAAAATCTAAGAATTTATCGAAGAATTGCGAATTCAAACGGCAACTTGACAACATTAGAACAGCATTAACGAAACTCAAGAAGCTGTTGACCACAAAAATTGCCAATCTTATAGTAACAATTGATTAAAGTTAGAAAAGTATTATTTTCAACATTTTTTTTTCGATGTTTTCCTCAAAATAATACCCCATTTCTTTATCCCGTTTCTAAATATTCATGTCGTAAATTTTCTTTTCAAACTCATTTCAGCATGGAGATTTGGTATCCCACCCCATTAAAAATTTTAAAAATTGCACATAATAATTTAAAAAAACATTCGTTCACATCAAATTTATAATTCCAATGATTATTTATATAAAAATTATATACCATAAAATTATCATTAATTAGTTTCATTAATTAGCTTCGGCTGTCAGGTTTTTATAAAATTACTGAATGTTATTCCGATCAAAAGTTTAAATTAATTACGAGAAGATCCAATCACATGTTTTTAAATGCTATCTATTCTTTTATTTTGTATTGTCATCTTTTGACACTAGACTACCGTATTTCTTGTACTGGAAATTATTGAACAATTCCTACTTTGTGATATGAAATAAGGAGCCTGGACCACATTTTATTTTTTGGTAAAGAATTGAACCGGGATCCCACATCATGACAACCCTGTGCATGTAAATGTTTTTTAGGTTTTAGAATCTAAAATATGCCGATGCCGGTAATAGAACATAATAAATTTGATGAAGCTAAATTGACTATAATGATGGCTAAAACAGTAACAATATTTCTACTTCCCACGAGTTGTTCGCTAAGCTTCTAGACTCGATCAATCTGTCAGTATACCTCTCCAGGCCTAGACACGGATCATGATCTGACATTTGAAAATAGCATTGTTTGTTTATTTTATTATTTGCTTTGTTCTTGTTCGTGCATTTCCAGGACATACCCAACAATTGATTGTGGCAGATAAATCAATCAAACTGTTCTATATGGTGTGATGATTTGATTTTAGTTTTTGTCATTTCGGCGGCTTTTGTAAATTCGTCTATTCGAATTATTTTATTATTATTTATTTTATACTATTGTTGGTATTTAGGGCAAATATACAACAAGAACAATCAGCTTTAGCCCCTTAAGCCCCCCTATCCCTTATATTTTAAATTATCTTATTCGATGGAATAATTCTAAATATTGAAAAAATATTTATCATTTTATCAAATTTAGTAGATTATTCAATTTATTTTTGTAATAACCGCTGTAGCGAGTTTACTACATAATTTGGCTGTAATAATTCTTTTCTATTTTTAAATGTTATAATTCAATAATTTGCATAAATGAATCAAATTGGAATATAAATTTGGAAAAATTAGACTTTAAATGAAACGATAAAAATTTTAGGTAAATTATTTTTTAATTTTAACTTATTATTAATTTAAAAAATCTAGCATTTGATAGATTATTTGAAATCCAGACTTTTTGAAAGTTATATTGGATTAGACAATGGTGAGTAAAAATTTACATTAGAAGAAAATCGTAATAATATTATGCAACGATATTTTTTGTCATAACGCCAAATTTTGTTCTTCCCTGATCTCGATCATTTGAAGATAGGGTTATACAGTGTATGTGTACAATTATAAAAAAAATTTTTGAAGTAAATGTTTACAACCCATTAAGTTGTCTAAAACAAGAATTGGCTAATCTTAGCATTTTATGATTCCAAAAACAATCCTAAACAGTTTCGGCCCAAAAATCTAAAACTTTTAAATAAAAAGAGAAACAGAGATTTGCACTTCTGAAGCTAGATTTATTGTCAAAAAATTCAGTACTCCTGGATTATAAATTATGATTTCAGGCGAGAAAATACCCTCCTTGGTCCACTAATATCCTCCTGGGGAGATATGCCAAGCCATCAATTCGCTCTGCCGCTGTCCACCCAGTCAGTCAATTCCATATATCAAGGGTAATAGTACCAAAAATGGAGTCTATAGTAGTGCTGCTCAAGACCCAAATTTTTCCTGAGACTCGAGAAACGAGACCGAGATTTGGCACCGAGACTAGCTATAAAATGAGCCAGCCAAAAATGTGTCGGATATCTGACAGCCAACAACAACAGCGCTGCAGCGACGATCTCCTCTGCTGAAAGCAGTGATTTTGGCGGGAGGTGCGCAGGAAGGTCAGTGACCCACTCACTTGCACAGCCAATTTCTTTGTCTTCTCTCCACCATTCATCCTGAAATTGAGTGGTTATATTGATTCGGATCCAGAAATGTGGTTAGCCGGAGCGATATTGGCGGCACTTTACTCCATATTTTGGCTTTTGCCTGTAATTATCCTTGCATTTGTGATCCAGAAATGCCCACTGAGACTTTGATGTGGATCAAAGTCAGACTCAAAATATTTAATGGAATTAGCTTAATTATTTTTTATGTTTTACAGATACTGGTTTTCACCTTAGGTGCCAAACCGCTGTTTCCGGTTGCCGCCATATCGCTAATCGGGCATCATGTTTCTCAACTTTGCGAAATAGGTATTTTAATGGAAATTATGTGGGTGAATGAGATGTTACTTATGATGTTAATTTAATACATAAGATCCTATATTATGGTAAGATGGAAATACCAATTTAAAAAATTATGATGTAATTATTCTTGTCAATCTTTTTTGGCAAAATAAGTATCCTTTCGGATTCATGGGCAATATCAAGTTGCCTTTCTTGAAAAGCTGCTTTAATTACTAAATGTAATTTGATCTTTTTGGGCCTCAATAATTTAGTAAAAAATGGATTAAAAATTCGGTTTAAGTCATAAGCAAGAAAGAAAAGTTAAACTACATAAGTTATTTTGGTTTTAACCAAACCAACAAGTGACAAAAATAGTGGAAGAAATGATGGGTTTCTTTTCTTTTCTTGGGCCATTTGTATTTTGATAATAATTGTAATTGATTTTTTAGTGGATTTGTGGTTTAGCGAGTATTTAAAGCCTTCAAATCTGAAACTTTTATCCACTTCTTTACATTTTAACAAATTTTCTTCTTTACATCATGGTAACCAAAGCATTGAACGCGAAATTATTTGTTATTATTGCTATTCTGTGCATGATAATTTCGGTTTCCTTAATGCCCTTGATTAAGCCCTGGTCGAGTAAGACCGGGTACAGTAAGCTCGAGTCGAGTAAGCCCGCATCTAGTAAGCCGGCGCCTAAGGTGGATCTACGTAAGTTTTTCTTGTTGAAACTGAATATATAAATAATAAATTTATTTATTTTTAATTTAGAGAAATGTTTTATTATAATTATTTTTATTTTTGCCATTTAGGCAAACAACAAAAGGATTGGGATGCTTTCTGCAACAAGAGTAAGAAGACTTGCGGCACAGCTAAGATCAAATTTCCCACCCGGATTGAATGCAATTGTGAGATGGTCCAAAATCACTGTGTGGCGAAGCAGTGCAGAGGAATCTAATTGCAAAATTAACGAGGATCATTGATTTTGTTGGCTAAACTTTACAATTTTGGTGATTAATTTTTTAGTGACCAGAGTATTCATAACCTTATCTTTGTCGATGTTTTATTTATCATTTTCCAAGTAAATTCTTCAATGGGTTTCATGCGAGTTAGAACAGTTGTTTATTTATTCTAAAAGGCGATTGCAAATTTGGTTATACTGAAAAGCAAAGTTATTTATGTACCTATACTCTATCGTCTGGTATTTTATACTTTACCTTCAAATAAAGTTTTTTGATCCTACCTGAATAAAAGATGTTTGAATTTCTTTTTTTAATTAAAATTAAATTAGAACGAGAGGTCGTGAATGACGATTTCCATGCCCTTGAGAAGTTCACAGACAAGGGTACATAACGAGGTGCAAGTATTCTGATCGAAATTTAACCCACCCTATCTTATAGAGCAAATTGAAAATTAAAAAAATATTTATGGCTGTGTAAATTAATAGAATCTTAAAGTATTAAAATTAATTAGGCCCTTATTTTCTGCAATTGCTTTGAAAGCTAAATCACTGATAGAGAGTAGGGGTGAGTTTTCGCCAAGAAAACGCTCCCCTTTTCGCCATATTTATGATGAATGGAAATTGATTGAAACAATTACTTGGCAAATCATACGAATTCGCCATACGTTTACATGCGGATGCCATATGTATGGCGATCGTACACAGAATACTTGGCGAATTTGCATGATTTTTATTTGAAACAGAAAATTGTCATATATACGGCGACATGTTTTTGCATAATATCGATATATGGCGATAATTGAAACAGGCCCTATCAGATCGCAATTTAACCCATCCTATCTTGTAGGCACACTCACATTGCACGTATTTGTGGGTTTTTTGGACCGCTAAAAAGTGACATGATGAAAAGAAAGAAACGGTCGTTCATTCATGCGGATCATTAGCCCTTTAGGTTGGCGTCCATCGAACCATGCATAAATAATAAAATGTGATGTGCAAAAATAACAGTTGGAAATTAATTAGAAAGGCAAAATGATGAGAAGAAATCAATAAATAGTGATGGTCATTAATTATTATCATCTAATGAACGGATGAACGACCGTTGTTTTATATTCAAACTATTTTTATGTCCCTTGTTATTTTAGCGGGCTAAAAAAAGCTTTGCGAGGCTTTATGAAGGTATTCTACAAGATTGGATGAGTTAAATTGCGATCTGAATACTGACACCTCAGGAAATTTGCTTGAGCACCAATTAATGGAAAAAGACTTAAAATCAATTTTGCTACATTTAAATCATATTTAACTGATGTTCTTTTAAAAAGAGAATAAGTTCTTTGTACACTTTAAAAAAACTTTGTCATAAAATTTAACGAATTCTCAAAAATTGTAATGCGGAAAAGTTGATATAATATAAAAATAAACTTCCGCTAATCCTGATCTTATCCTGCTGAATGGGATGCGTGCTTGCGCGTTTGTTAAAAATGGCAAGTAGTCGCGTTTGTTAAAAATGGCAAGT
>LDKF01003225.1:1043-24212 GCA_001026735.1 Rotylenchulus reniformis | reverse complement strand
AAATATCTGTTACAAAATGCAAAAAAGAACATCCTGAAAGGTAGAAAAGTTATGGCCAAAATAAACAACAAAATCGTGGTTGTATCCTGTATCCAAAGATATGGCCTTCATTTTTTCTACCCGACAAATCGTGATGAACTCCTGCATTTTTTTATCAAACATTTATACCTATCTATTGACATCAAGTTCATTTCTCTATTTTGCTTTAGCTGACTTCTGAGTTATTTCTACTCTCCGCATCGAAACGGCCAAATTGATACGTCCTGTTTGGCCATTCTTTTCTTCAAATTCTCTTTGACTCAATCCCCCCTCAATCTCTTTGACTCCCTCCCTTATTGTTAACATAAATATGCTGAAATACTAATAAACAATTGGTTAATAAAGAATATTAGTAAATTTATTACTGTAATTTATGGGAATTTTTTGTTTTTTTATACCTGAACCAATAGGGAGATGATCAGTTGGATTTGAAGCTGGAAGGTCCGTTTCGAGAATAGTTTTGCGTTTGCCCTCAAGTAGAGAATGATGCGGATGATGAGGCCAATTGAAAGGGGGCAAAAAGAGCAAAAAACGGCCGAAAAAATGCAGAACGCCTAGAGCATTTCGACGGGGTTCAATGTGATCAGCGGAACGCTGGCCAGCAGAGCATCCGAGTACATCTTTTGAGAGACGCCGTTGTACTGAGACCACATATAGCCGGGCACGTCCTTGCATGGGATTGAAAATGAATGTACCAACAAATTTTTTATATTGTTAAATTATTTAAAAGAAAATTTATTAAGACATTATAAAAAATATTATTAATTTTATAATCACCAATATGTTTTTTCATATACACCGTATTTCTAAAAATACCGTATTTACTCTAATTAAATCATGGGCTTAAATTTTCAACCCTTTATGAATAGGGAAATGGAAAAAATGGATGGGGCCTAATTGGAGAGGGAATTTAATTTAGAAAAAATTTCTTATTGAAAACTAAAACATACACCTATTTATTCGCTTTATTTGTTGAAAAAAATAAATTGTAGCTAAAAATTGACATTAGAGCAGAACTTGTGCTTTTATAGTGAATTGTTTGCTATTTTGTTTCATGTGACGACTTGTCTAGCTCTAGGATTAGCCTAAAATGTGGTGTGTGTCTCCCATCCTCGATCTTGCTAGAAATTTTCAGAGATTAAATTAATTAATTCCATTTTTTCTACTCATTTACCTTTGGACTGTCCACCATCGGAAATGCCAATAGCACCAAAAAAGTACTCAATAGACACACAATGGCAATTTGCACCAATAGAGCCCATTTCTTGGTGATCAAGCGGTGGAAACGTGCATGTTGATGTTCCATGACGGATGCATAGCGAAACAGTAGGGAGAGCAGTTGGAACAGGGCCTGGCCGATCACCGCAAATTCGGCAATGCACAGCTTCAGAAGGATTGATTAAGCAATTGAATATTTATTATTTTTAGTAAATATTTACTAATTTTAAAATCCGTGATTTCTTAAAATATAAGTTAACTCACTGAGATTCGTCCACCTTCGGCACCCAAATATTTGGCCAGCCCATTCACAGAGCAAGCAAGGGAATAGGGTTGCCAAATGTCGGGGATCATTAACATTCCTATGGCGAAGCTGGCAATAGCGTCAAAAATCTGAAAATTATTGCAAATTTTATTAACCCATCATTTTTACGGTGGTTCCGCATAAGTAGAAACGATAGTTGCTCATAATATCTGGGGATTTGGCAATGATCAACCAAATCACATAGGCCTGGGAGCAAAGGGACAAAATGGATAAGGTCGCCATGGTATTGCCATAGGACATGATCGGTGCAATCTGTGCCGGTACCTAAATTTCATGGATTGGAAATTTACATTTTTCACTTAAAATTGTGATTCTAAGAAAGGAATTATATTGTAAAATTGACAAGAGGAAAGAAATCTATTTTAGCATAAAAGTAATTAAGCGCATATAATATTCAATCATACCAACTTTGGCAAATAATTTCCCGCAAAAATTGAAAGTGCATTTCAATATTAATATAATAGAAGGGATAAAATTGTGAGTATATATGTAGTTAAAACGAATTTTTAAAAAATGGTTGATAAATGGTGTTTCTTTTTACAAGAGACAACCAATCTTTCAGCCAAAAATTTATATATAGAGGATTGTTTTAAATTAAATTTGTTTTTTCACATTATTGGTCAAAATAGGTCTAAAATATATTTTCTTAAATTATCTTTAATTTTAAATGCATCCTATTTTCTTCATCTTCCTAAAATTAAAAAAAATTCGCAAAAGTACACTACGAAATTGGACCTTTTTGCAGACAAATCCCTGGGCCGGCGTGTCGCATCGGGTGTCCATCCACCTTTGCCGTCCCTGTCCCATCAGCACACAATTGCCAAAGGATGACGAGTTTTCTGAGTTTTTTGGCCAATAAAAATGCCCATCGGCCCAAGTGTGGTCAAGCAGCGAGTCTTCTGGTCCGTTGAAGAAGTCCACTGGCGATCCGTCGGACCAAAGTATCTCTGGTTGGAGACCGAGGAATCGACGCGAAATGAACAATCCGATGTAGAACACGGAGGGGGACGCCGAGGTATTGGAGGAGGGTGGGCCGAGCAGTCCTAAAAAGCACATCAATGTTCTGCTGATGTGTATCCCGCCATTTGCTGCAATTCGTTATAACTCGGTTTATACATTGTTAAAGAAACATGTTTGATGTCAATAAAATTGAGCAAAAAATTAATTACAAAATCAACCTAATGTCCATTTAGATTGGTCTATTCAGAAAAAATAGGCCAAAATTTTTAAAGCAAATTGTTGGTATTTTGGCCACAACCTTTTTCCTCTATGGACCATTGGCTTATTAGGGCTTGCTTACTTTTGTAGCTGAATTTTTTGCTATATTCTTGACTTAATAAATTGAAGTAAATCCACAAAATAGAACAGTATCATCAAGGAATGATTAGATAAAGAATTATTAGAGTCAGTCTAAATATTATAGTATTTTTCTTTTTTTTAATCTAATTAAATTATTTTCATAAAATTAATAAAATTATAAGAGAAATTATTCAATTAGCACCCATTATTCTGGATTCATTCATAAAATGTTCCTGTTTACTGCTTACTTGTCAAAAATACGTTTTCATCGGCGCAATGAACCGATGCTAATTCCGCTCCGTTGTCGTGACAAGCCTGTCTGGCCTTCTGCATGGGTATTGAATTATCAGTAAAAATCTGAAAATAAAATACCCGCATTCACTCAATCTTCATATTCAAACCTTAAAACATGATTCGTTGAAGCCAAACCAATCCGAAGGACAATTTTGCATCGATTTGCTCAATTTGGCAGAAAAATGGATAAACAGAAATGTGATGTAGAAAAGTTGGAACATTTCCTATCAAATAAGCTATAAAATTAAAAATTTAAATACGATGTCTCAGAGAATGGTTCTTATGGTAGTTTTAGTAATTATGCCGAACTGGCAAATATGTGCATAAATATGTAGAAAAAACGAGATATTCAATATTTTGGCAACACTATATGTTCTTTTTGTTACGGCCAAAAATTTGTTCTGGTTCCATATTTCTGTCTGCTTTTTCAAAAATTCCGGCTCCGCTTCTTTCAGACAATCTAATACAGGTGAAAAAGACATTAGTTATGGACACTTGATTAAATTATTCTTATACTTAATATTCATCTCTTCCATATTTCCAGCTGCTTCACCTTACCCGATTCCCCGAAGTACCAGTGTAGAATGAAAATTTGCTTCCGGGAGAAACGCCTTGAGCCATGATGAAGCGAATTCTTCTAATGGTCATGTTTGGTCTGATGAAGAAAAGAATGGAAAATCAAAAATAGAAAAAAATTCTTATATACATCATATAATCTGCTACAGGAGAATTGAATGACAGCGAAATTTCCTGCCTTTTCGGTGCTGATTATGCTCGGAATGTGCCATCATTTTCTGGCACATCCCGATCAGAAGTTCGTATCTAAAACATATACAAATATGCATATCATTGCAGAAGAACGTAACAATAGAAATGTTTAGCATTAAAAACTGTAAAAATACCTAAAAAGTGGGGGAGGGGGAAATGATATTTTACAAAATTCCAAAAAATGGTGAATATTCTTATAATTTAAATCACTATTTTAAAATGAATGAACCCATAACCAGAAAACTTTGGGGAAAAGTAAAATTTTTACTTTAAAGAGGGTGATTTAAAATATTACCTAAATTTTAGAGATGAATAAAGTTGGTGCTATGTCATTACAAAAATAGTATCAAAATAAATGAATAAAAAATCATTTTAACAATTATGAATAATTTACTTTAAATTTAAAAAAATTATAAAAGAGAATAAATAATTTAAAATCAGGGGGAAACAGAAAATCCTTATCTGGAGATTGTTTGGGTATAATATGGAATAAAGAGAAAAAGCTCAAAAAATTCTCCAGAATTCCGATGCCAAAGACAAGAAAATCCCATTTTAGAACATCAAGACTGATAAAAACTTTCTAAATGCTCGAAGGAGAAATTTATAGAAAATTTTTAGCCTTCTCATCTTGTTGAGCTCATCAAACTGACAATTGAATAATTTTTTTGCTCCCAGCTTTTTTTTATTATCTCATGCCCTGTTTTTTATGAAGTTTCTTCCGATTTTCAGGATAGACGTCAAAAGCTACTTGAATCTATAGACTCTCAGAATTTTTTTCTTTTCGAATTTTTTATATTTATTGAACCCAGAAATCTTTCAAACAAGGACTTCCCGTTTCTCTTCTTTTTAAATTACCATATTTTATCTACAGTAATATATGTAAGGCCTACCTCTTATAGAAGGCCCCTTCGGTGAGGATTGAAAATATAGAAGAGGAAATACGGTATTCTTTTTAGGGTTTTTAAACATATTTCAACTTTTTATTATAAAATATTTATAGTAAATTGCTCATAATTTTTTTTAAAGATCTTTTAATTCATTCTATTTTAACACCATTTTTGTAATTAAAATTCTTTTTAAAATTAATGTATAAGGAAAAAATCGAAAAAAATACAAACAGCAATGACAATAATAAATTAGGATAAGTAAGATATGTTTTTAAGTAAGTTTTAAGATTGATACAAATTTATTGCACCAATTTTTGAATTTTGTAAATTCAAAAAACATCAATAATCCCATCAGTTTTTCAAATTTCTGTGCGTTTCGAAAGTGCGAATCCGATGCGTTTATTGCCAAGATCGTGGATCTAAAAAATAAAATATATAAATTTGAAAAAAATTCTTTACTTGGCAATATTGATGGATGAATGGGTCTCCGAGAAGCCAGTAATTTTGCAACAAATTATATATTTGCTTCAACAAAGGCATACAACATGTAACACCATCTTCCTTCACTTCTCTAATAATCATTTCCTACATATTTATTCATATTAATTCCGAGAATTAAAAATTACTTTTTTTATTTTAATTTTTAAACATTAATATTTATTTAAATTTTATTTTTTTGATGCAAAATATTCAATTAAATTTTAATATTTTTAATAACTATAAGGCTTATTCCTAATGATTTTTACTTTTGGCAATTTGTATTCTTTGCCGCCAATCTTCAGCACCAGTGGTTGCACTTCGGCGTTGCATGGGATTGTGTTGTCCGTTGTGTTCACACCCATTTCTTTCAATATTTTGTCCACAATGTAGTAAGGCCCATGGATCAGACTGGTCCCGGTGTCTGTGATGGCTTTCATAACTTCATTGTTACAGTATTCCTTGTAGCAAACACTCTATATAAAAGATGATTTAAATAAAAAATAATAATTTCAATTTTTTTATTATTATTGGTATATTTGAGTTCATTATAAATTTCCTGATTCTGATGTTGATTAGATCAATAAAAAAACAAACGATAATATAATTGCTTGAACTAATGAATAATTAATAAATAAAATAGGCATGTATAAATGTTCGGGGCATGGCCGCCGATTTGAATGCAGTGGATTGGGATTGGCATTCCGCCATTGATATTTTGGATCTTTATCATGCAAACATTTTCCCTTCCATCCCCATTCCCTCATTCATTTCATTTTCCATTTGCTCGCCCCAAATTCCTCTATTAATTGTTCTCCCTCTTTTAGGTCCCCTCTATTTATTCGTATTTATTTATTGTATTGGACTCCGACCAATAAACTTTTGACATTCAGTCTTTATTGGATTGGAAGGACCCAACAATTGGCGACGCCCTAAAAAAGAACTCCATTTATAGTTCTCGTGTTGAACTATAAATTCAACCCACGGAAAATCTTCACCTATAGTTCTCGTGTTGAACTATAAGGTCTACTATCATCCGGGAT
The DNA here is from genome assembly GCA_001026735.1 of Rotylenchulus reniformis. Lineage (NCBI taxonomy): Eukaryota > Metazoa > Nematoda > Chromadorea > Rhabditida > Hoplolaimidae > Rotylenchulus > Rotylenchulus reniformis. Next base: position 17,862 of record LDKF01003225.1, on the reverse strand, counting down.
TTAGCACTCGTGTTGTGCTTTATCCTTGCATCAATTCTTCAGCTTTAATTGCGTAACTCGTGTTGTTACTGCAGCCCCTCGTGTTGGGGTAAGCAAAAATGGCAGAACTGACGGCAGCACAGCTTCTTCACCTCATCCACCAGCAACAAACCCAAATTTCGCAGTTGCTGGCTCTCCAACAACAAGCAGCTACAGCTCAGCAATCCATAATTCCGGCTCTGCCGGACATCTCCATCTTCGAGCCTAGCGACGAAAAGTCAAGGATTTCGGAATGGCTTAAACGCTTAAAATTCGGACTGGACTGTGCTGCGCCAAATGCTGATGATGCCGCCAAAGTCAAAGCGCTGATGAACAAATTGTCGGAAGCAGCGTTCAGCGAGTATACAAAGTTCTGCCTCCCTTCAGCGGTGACTGCATTCACTTTCGACGAAACAGCCGGCAAATTGGAAAAGTTGTTCGCCAGGCCACAATCGATCTTCATCGATCGATATGAATGTTTGATGGCTTCCCGCGGGGATGGCGAGGACTTTCGACAATTCATCAATCGTCACAAAAGATTGTTAGCGGATTTTCAATTTCAGAAGCTGAAAGAGGAACAATTCAAGGGATTAATGCTTCTTACATCATTGAAATCATCCCAAGATGCCGCGCTAAGACAGCGAATCCTGTAAAGCTCACCGCAGATGGGGACAGGGTCAAATATGATGAAATTGTAGATGACTGCATCAACTACCTGACCACCATCGCCGAGGCCAAAATAATTGAGTCTTCGGCCGACAAAGCGGTGAATGCAATGGGAAAGAGGTCAAAAGGGCACAATCAGTAGAGGGAAAACAAAGCAAATGTGCAAGGCAAATCCCCTCCAACTCGAAAATGCTGGCGCTGTGGAGGAAACCACCCACACGCCGATTGCAGACACAAATCGTCGCAATGCAACAAGTGCAGCCAATTCGGGCATTTGCAGTCTAAATGCGACGATGTGCAGGAGTGGAGGCGGGAAAATAGCCAAGCTGGAGACCGAAAGAACGTTGGCAATGTAGTAATCGGGACGGCTCTAAAAGCACTGAATGCGACTTCCCTGCTGAAAATTCCAGTGAAAATCAATAATAAACCAGTTAATTTTGTTCTCGACAGTGGCACCGAGGTCAACATCATCGACGAGGGGACCTACATGGAAATCGGTAGCCCAAAAATCCGGAATTGCACGGAGAAGGGAACATTGTTCGATGGAACCCAGCGATCCTTCCTCGGGAAAGGATCAGGCACATTCGAGTTCAACGGGACAAAAGTTGATCACGACTTCTATGTGGCCAAAAAGGGGGCATTGAACCTGCTGAGTATCCAAATGATGGACTCATTTGGTTTGTTAGATGGAATTAAAAGGAAAATAAATGGTCAAAATTTCCAAAGGACCAAAGATGATAGAAAGGGCCAAAAAGGGACCCTTCAGAAGAATGTCATGGTCGCAGCTGTCCAAATGACCGCCCGTGCATCGCGCCAGCTCGCAGCCAAAGTAACAGCTTGCTCTTGGCCAAAAGCGACGAAGCCATGGCAGAGAATTCACATCGACTATGCAGGACCGTTCTACGGCAAGGAATACCTGATTGTGGTCGAAGCACATTCGAAGTACCCAGAAGTCTTTGAAATGGCGACCAAATCAACAGCAGCAACCATTGGAAAGCTGAGATATTTGTTCAGCCGTCACGGACTACCAGAGGTGCTCATCACTGACAAAGGAACGCAATTCACCAGCAATGAATTTGCCAAGTTCATAGAGGTCAATGGCGTGCAGCACTTGTTCTCCGCAACTGACAATCCCATGTCAAATGGCCAGGATGAACGATTTGTCGACACTTTCAAATGTGCCTTCAAAAAGCTAAAAGGGGAGGGAGCGCCGAGCAGTGACATCATTGAGACATTTTTGGCCGCATATCGGACCACTCCCAATGATTCGCTTCCGGAGTGCAAATCCCCAGCAGAAGTTTTCCTTGGACGGGAGATCAAAACGACATTAGTTTTGTTGTGTCCTCCGCCGAAACAACCGACTGAACGGGACAAGGAAATGGAGCGGCGATTCAACCGACGGTTTGGGGAAAAACCNGTTGGCGCCCTGGGAACATCGCAAAACGGACAGGAGTGTTCTACGATGTGTGCTTCTTCGATGGTACCAGAGGCCGGTTTCATGCCAACCAGATCGGGTCCAGAAACCCAGAAACACATCACGCAGATCATTTGGAGATCTTCCACGAGGTGTTCAATTTGCCAGCGCCGGCCAAGTTCAGCTCATCGTGAACGGATGTCCTAAAAGGGGAGGTGTTCGGGGCATGGCCGCCGATTTGAATGCAGTGGATTGGGATTGGCATTCCGCCATTGATATTTTGGATCTTTATCATGCAAACATTTTCCCTTCCATCCCCATTCCCTCATTCATTTCATTTTCCATTTGCTCGCCCCAAATTCCTCTATTAATTGTTCTCCCTCTTTTAGGTCCCCTCTATTTATTCGTATTTATTTATTGTATTGGACTCCGACCAATAAACTTTTGACATTCAGTCTTTATTGGATTGGAAGGACCCAACAATAAATAAAGCAAAAGAAAAGATACCGTGAAGTTAAATGCCCAATGCAAATCGGATGTCAATAAAGGCACATAATCAACCATTTTCTCGCAATTCACTGTATCAATGGCACCCCAAGTGATAACTTTAAGTGTTAAAAAAATAAAAATAATGGCTATCAATTAAATTTTACATGTTGAAAGATTAATAATCTCTGATCGCTCAAATAGAAAATTTCGTTTTTTTGTCTTCCTCACCCATTCATTTTTCCCTATCTAAACTTTTATCTTTAATTGCCATTAAATTTAAAAATTAGCCTATTATTTCATTTTAGAAAGATATTATCTATTTTTGGTGCAAATTCAACATGCTTCTCACCTCCGCCTTGTGTTCCGCTCGCATTGTCCCCGTCCTGCTCCAGATAAATGGTGAATAATTGCGGCAAAATTCCCAGTTTGAATGCTTGTAGAATTGGCGAGTCAACGCCATTGCGCTGGAGAGGGCCAAGACCGAAAACACCGTCGAACTCGGGATTTTGCTTGAAGAAGTCGGCGACTTCGGTCGCTTGTCCTACGTAACAATTGGTAACGGAGAACACCGGTGGGTTGCCCACCTGAAAAGGAACAACTTTAACGGTTATATGGCATTTGCAACATCGACATTTGTGGATCTCGCTATAATTCAAAAAATGCAGAATAAGCCATTCCCGTTTAAATTTGTCTATTGTGGAAGAGTGGCGTGGTGTAGTGGTCTATCACACGGGATGGCAACTCCCGGGACGTGGGTTCGAATCCCACCGTCGTGTCAGACATATACTCAAGCCCGTGGGGAGCACACAAATATATATGTACGACCATCTACACACCACAGTTACCAATGTGGTTGAACAACCCTTGTGGTTGTTAGCACGACCCAACAGGCAACCCCAGAAATGGGGGAATACCACCGACATGGTGCAGTGTAAAACAAACAAAGGTTGTGGCCCAACACTATGAATTTGGCCAATATCATATTTGGATAAAATTAAATGGTCATTAGCTCAATTTGTAGCTAATTTTTTATTCTATTTTATTTTTCTTAAGTTTTGTTTGAGCCTAGTTATAATGAATGAGCCGCAAATGTCGGCACGACAACTTAACACTTATAGTTAGGTAGGTACTATAAAATCTTATGGATACATGTTGGAATGATTGGAAAAGGACCAAAAATCACTATGTTTATTCCTTTTTTAATTAGGATTGGGAGGCAATTGATATAAAACTAAACTAAAATTCCTTCTTACCCCAACCGTATCAATGCCATAATTGCCATCCGCGTTTCCAGTGCCGTATTGGATCGAGAAGTTCTGTTTTGAAGGAATGTATGAGGTGGATGTGTTGTGATGGAACCGGTGCTTTGCCGAGCAAACACTTGATGTGCATTTCGAGTCGGGCACCCAGAACATGGAAGAACCCGTGTCCGGAACCACCAGAAAGGTCTGATTGTCGGAACCTGAAAATTAGGCATACCTATAAAATGTTCAATATTTTTTATGGTTTATATTTTAATAATATATAAAATATTACTTACCGATTGTAACTTGTATGTAATATGCCAGATCGCGATAGTCATAAACATTCAAAGTGTTGCTGGGCTTTTGCAAAAGCAATGCCGAAAGGCGATTTAGACTTGACCCAAAATTGGGTTTTCGATTTTCCACTTTGACACGATGCATAGTGGATTGGCGCAAAGCAAGGACAGAGAAAAATAAATTGAAAAATAACACATTTGATAGGAAAGATAGAAAATATGGCATATTGATTAAAGAAAATTATCTAAAAAATAAAAAAATTTCCCGGGAAAATTTTTCACTGTTAAATATAATTCATTATTAAAAAAGCGATCGAAATTTTTTATATGAGGAAAGGAGAAGGAATCGATGAAAGCACATTCGATCATTTTTTGTATTGAAATTCGTCTATTGTTTCAATTCCACATGCCTATGCATAATAGCACAGAGGTTGAATAGTGAATACTCGTCTTTGTGTGACAACAATGAAAGTTTTTATAATTAATCATCAGAAAATTTTAAGAATTTGGGAAATTTATGAGCAATTACTAACCAAATAAAAAATTATAAGTTAAAAATTTTTATGCAAAAAAGATACAATTTTACATATTTTGTATTATCAGAATACATTATCCACTTATATTCATCTTATCTTATTATAAATATATAATATTATATGAACAATTTTATTTGAAAAATATTTGGTCATTTGCTTATCTCAAATTTCTGTTCGTTTTGAGCGGGAAAATCCGATGCGCTGATTACCAAAATCATGGATCTAAACTTTTTGTAAATTCATTATTAATTTAATCTGTGTTTTACCTGGCAATACTGGTGGATAAATGGATCGCCAAGGATCCAGTAATCAGTGATGAAAGACTCTGGTGACAACAGAGACATACAAGATCCCGGTTGATATTCCCTGATGATTAGATCCTATAATATATTGTAAAGTTGCATGTTGAAATTATATCATGTTTATTATTTATATATTTTGTTTTTGTTTATTTTTTCAAATTTATTTTCTTACATTATCAATGTTGTTCATTATTTTTTCTTATATTTTATAAAAATATTTTCCAACTTTTTTTTCTTCAATCACCTTGGGCAACTTATAGACTTTTCGGCCAATTTTCAGTTCCAATGGCTTTATGTCGGCATTGCAGGGCAGAGTCCTGTCTGATTTGTTAACTCCCATCTTGGCCCAGAGTTCGAATACCGCCTTATAGGGTCCGTGGATCATGCTGGCCCCGGTGTCCGTGAAGGCCTTCTTTATTCGGTTGTTACAGTATCCGCCATAACATATTCCCTAAAATTTGAATAAATATAAAAAATATAATAAAAAAAATAATTGTTATCGAAAAATTACCATGATATTAAATGTCCAGTGACCGTCAATTGACAGCAAAGGCACATAGTCAACATGACTACAACAATTCACAGTATTTATTTCTCCCCAGGTTACAACTGTAAGATAATATAGGTACATACATACAATATAAGAAACTAAAGTCTGTAATTTTTTTCTGACTTTTCTTTTTGATTTTTACCAAATTATTTTCTTATTCAACATTAACTAAGAGTTACTGACGAACTTTCTGACTCACCCCCAGCTGGTGTTCCGTTGGCATTGATCCCATCCTTTTCCAGATAAATGCTAAACACGGGTTGTGGCAAAATGCCCTGCTTGAATGCTTGCAAAATGGGCGAATCCACCCCTTCGTAATCAACTGGTCCAAGGCCGCAAATTCCGTTGAATCCGGGAAGTGCAAATTGGTCAATTATGGTGGCCTGTCCAACATAGCATTCAGGCACCATAAAAACGGGCGGAATGCCAAACTGTTAAAAATTTTTGATTTATAATTGCAAATAATGAACAAAATAATCAAAATTAAAAAAGGACTAATCTGCTGGTTTCATGCTGATAAGGGAGAAAGGGCTACCATTCAAATCTCGCCTGCTCAAAATCCCGCCACTGTCGAAAACTTTTTTTTGAAGCTTGCTAGGCCAAAACAATAAAAGATAAATATATCCAGAATTTTATGCTCTATCTTTTAGACTTTTTAGCTTTTCAATTTTCCGCGAAAAATTTTTGGAAAATTTCTTAAAAACTCGTTCAAAATTAAAAAAAGGACTAATCTGGTTTCATTTTTTTAGAAAATTTTGAAAATTTTCAAAAAAATTTGCAGAAATTGAAAAACTAACAAGGCTAAAAGATAGAGCATAAAATTCTGCATATATTAGTCTTTTTTGGTTTTGGTCTAGCAAGCTTCAAAAAAAAGTTTTCGGCAGTGGCGGGATTTTGAGCAGGCGGGATTTGCAATGGACGCGGGAGAAAGTGACAAAGATTACGATTACCGAAGACGGTTATTTTTAAGTTTCGAGCTCAATTACACCAAGTGCTCTTTTTAAATTGGTACTAATCCTTGTAACATTCCAATACAATTAATAATTTAATAACTACCTATAAATCATTCTTTTCCATAGATTTTTGTAACTCATTTAAAAAATCATTTCATCAGATGCATTTTCTCCAGAAAATAATTTAGTCAAAGTCCTTGATATATTGATGATTTATCATTTTCAGGGTAAAATTTTTATTTGATTTTGTGCATTTTTTACTTACTCCTACTGTGTCAATGCCATAAAATCCCTGTGCTTGTCCTATCCCATATTTCGTTTTGAAAAGCTGATTTGTTGGATAGTAAGAAACCGATGCATCTTTAAAAAATCGCCTTTTTGAAGTGCAAATTGTTGATTTACAGCTCTGATCGGGCACCCAAAAAACGCGAGAGCCGGTGTCCAGCAAGACCAAAAATGTTTGATAATTTGAACCTGAAAATGGAACAACAATTTAGTAAAATATATTAACTTTTAAAAAAATAATATCCATTCTGACAAAAATTTTGATGCACTTAATTGATCATCATTCTTTGTTTTGAAATTGATTTCAAAGTGCATAATATCAAAAAATTCACATAGATTTTTTTTTGGATTTTGCCAATATCAAATAATTCACATAGAAGATTTTTTAAATTTTTCTATAACAAATTGGGTCAGATTACATAAAAATCGGATTATTAATTGAACTAGATGGTCTTAAAAATAAATTTTTTATTAATAAAATTAAATCCCATAATTAATAATTAATCGGTGAATGTTCCCACCGATTGTCACTTGTATGTAATACTGATAGTCACGATAGTCATAAATGGTCTGGGCATTTGTGAACTCTTGAAATTCCAATGCTGAAAGTCGACCTAATTTCCCCATAAAATTTTGTTTTTGATTTTTCAATTTGACACGATGCAATACAGATTGGTGTAGGGCATAGCCAGAGAAGTAGAATTCGAGAAATAACACTATCGGGATGACAAGTAGAGAAGCAGACATTTTTCTAAATAAAAAATTTTCATCTTTAAAAATTTATGAATATGTATCATTAGATAAAAATATTCAAAATTTCATTTTTAAGTGAATTCAAAATCACAACAATAATTTGTCTAATTGTGTTTGGAAAAAAGAAATGCAATTATTAAACAAAAAATTTTTGCTTATTGAATAAATTATCCCATTATTCATCTATTAGACATTTGTGAAAATGTTAACAAAGGAAATATAATTTGATAAATTTCAAAAAAATATATTTTCAATTTTTATTGATTATAAATTTTTACTCAAAAAAGTGAATTGAAAAATAAGGCTACAATGATTTTCTATAAATTAAAAAAACTATTTATCCTAGTAATGTATTTTATTATTGATGAATAACGAACGATATATAATGAATAACGAACGATATATGAATAACGAATGATATTTGGAAAATAAAGATTATCTTCAGAAGTTCAATTTTGATAAAGCATAAATGTAATTATAAATAATTAAGAAACAATTATGCTAATCCTAAGCCATCCTAGATTAACTGAAATTGGTTGTCGAACCTGCTTGACGCTAGAGTGATTATTTTCGACAATGGAATTTTTCGACAATAAGAATAATGCCGGAAAATTTCGACACGAATATACGACAATTGGAATTTCTATAGTAAGCTGAAATTAGATAATAACGTAGTTTTTGTAATATTATTTTTTATATATTTTGGCAGCCCAAAAAAGGAAATTCTACAGCAAGATCCGGCACTGAAGCGCTACCGTCAGAAAATGGCATGCAAATTCAATGCTAAAAATAGTGTCAAGCCAGCCGTGTTCACCACAGGTGTAGCATCCGGCTGAACTGCCGTTTTGGCTCCAGGGTACAAGCATCGAGCAATCGTTAAAATGCACGTCAGAAAAGTCCGGAAATCTAGGGCTCCGTTAACTTCGCATTTGGTATCGAAACGATTTGTCGAATGCGTTTGGCACTTTTGTTCTCTCTTCTCCTTGTCTCTGTTGCTTTATTTCTTTTCACTGGATCCAAAGACCACTCCGTCTTCGAGTGGGCGTGTCCCTCCGTAGAGTGGGCGTGCCCCTCCACCTCGTCCATATAAATAGCTTTTCCCGATGTTCATTCATCTCAATTTATGATCGCGCGGAGATTTATTCTTTGCAAATAAAACAATCGCTTTAATACCATTTTTCAAAAGGGATTTCCGGACTTTTCTGACGCGCATTTTAACTTAAGTATTCTGGCATTGGGTACAGATGTGCATCGGCACACCAAACAACTCCGGAAACAGGTTTCCGTGAAATTCGAGAAACATGTAGCCGTGTAGATGCCGAACTTCCTCACATCAGGAACAAAGAACGGGGACCTGATTATGGCGTACAATTTTGGTCCATTCCACATTTTCGTTTTGTTCCTATCAGATATATTTTGATAAATCCAGCGGAATAGTGCAATTATACAATAAAAGAATTTAAAGTGTCATTTTTTATTTGAAAATTTAAAATTGCAAACATTCAACAATATATTTGCACCTTTTCAATGTTCTGTTTATTAAAGCAGCTTATTGGATGTTAGGTATATTGATATGATTATTTAATAAACATAAAAAAATAATAAATCAACTGATGGTAATTATCTTTAATTATTGAATGACAAATTAACTATCAATTCCCAAGGAAGCAACTCTTGATTGCAGTCGATTGAAGGGGAAACAAATTCGAAATGCTTTTGAGTATTCTTGGCTAAAATAAAAATTATTAAAAAAATATTTTAAAATTTAACCTGCAAAGAAGGAGTATTGGTGTGATGCTACTATGGGCCATCACTAAAGTGCCATGCGAAATGGGCCAAATTATGTATTCCATCGTTGACATGTCCAAGTGGAGTTTGGGTATTACCAGACGGGTAAGAATCAAACCCTAGAGAAACATAAGAAATAACACCAAAAAGATGAAAAATGTCTAAAAATTTGCTAATGGCCAAAATCCTGAGTATGAAATTTAAATGGTCAAACAAAGAATATAATTCTATATATTACCGTTTTAGCCCAAAAAGCCTTAAAATTATAGGAATGATTGGACCATTCCATGCTAGGTAGTTTCGGCTAAAAGTGCCAAAATGTATATTTTAAAGGAAAGGAAAATTGCAAATTGGGCGTTTCGGCTAAAAATCAAAATGAAAACTTTTTTTATATAATGTAACATTAGCATATTTAACAGTGAAAAATTTTATAATCCAAAAATAAATAATATAAGTAAAAGTATATTTATTCATATTAGATACTGTTATAATGAAACGCCCTTTTGACACTTTTCAAGAAATGAATAGCATAACTTAACTTTTCAACTGTGTTTTTTTTAATTTTTTGATCGAACGCTTATACATTTTGGCACTTTTAACTAAAACGCCCATTCTGGCACTCTTAGCCGAAACGACCTAGCACGGGACCATTCGGAGGTTTTCCCTAAACGTGACATTTGATTATTTTTTTCTTAACGTCTTGGTAAGTAAATATTATTTAATGGATATTAAATTATATAAAATCTTAATTAATGTAAACATACATTTGACTTACCAAAATATAGAAAACTAAACTAATGGTAATCAGAATTGTCAAAGAAAGTGCCAATTTTTTGTTTTTAGTCGATACTGAAATATAAAAATAAATACATTTTAAAATATTTTGTTTAAATTTAAACCTGCCGATTTTCTGCACCAGATGACCACCCAAATCAGTGCATAGGAAATAAATTCCCCAATATAACTGATGAAACTAACAACATTCGTGTGAGTCGCAATTTTGGGGAGATAATTGATGTCCATATAACTGCACATCACTGGCCTGTTTTTATTAAAAATAAACTAACAATTAATTATTAATACAATTATAAACTTGTTCCAATGTTGACTTGCTGCGCCATAAACAAAAATTGTCGCAATTGTCATAGAAATGCAACAACAAATTAAAAGAAATTTGAAAACCAAGTATTTTCCGCGTTGATTAAACCTTTAAAAAGAAAATTTAATTTTTATAGGCTTTAACTTCTTTATTTAAATTTTAATAGAAAATAAAATTCCTACTATAAACATGGATTTAGATTTGATCTGAAAAAAGTTCTTTTTGAAAAAATGTACCAAAATGGAAAGGCAACTCCTACAAATCTTTCCACACCAATGCAAAACTGTAATCGAGTAGCGAATCCGGCACCAATCGTAGGGATAACGATGAGGAAGTAGCAAGTCCGGAGGGGGATGAAGTTGATCCCGAAGAGGAAAACGAAGAATTTGATGGTATATCCGGAGAGCAGAAAGGAGGCTGAGAGGGCGTAGAGAGCGATCAGAATGTTGCACGGGGAATGCAAGGACCTAATCAGATAAAATATTTATGGGTCTGTGCCTTTTTCTGATTTCATAAATTTTTACAATTTATTTTTACCATAACGATGGTCATAAAAAATTTATCGGAATATCAAAAGATGGTCATAAAATTTTCAAACGTTTATTTTTGCATTTCGACTTTTAACTCCGATAAATTTGATTGAGAAATACAAAGGCATTTCTTATTCTTGTCATATTTTTTGTCTTTAGACTACAAAGGCATTTCTTATTCTTGTCATATTTTTTGTCTTTAGACTACAAAGGCATTTCTTATTCTTGTCATATTTTTTGTCTTTAGATTAATCTTACTTTGTTTTGATGGTGACAAAGATGAGACTCGAGTTCAGGCAGATCCCAATCAAACATAACAGAGCAATGATTCCACTCGTGCAAATTTCAATGGGCACGAACCCAGCAGCTTTGTACAATTCGTAAAACTAAAAAATAAAAATAAAATTCAATTTTTTAAATTAATATGTACCGGATCCATTAGGTTTTTGTTGTATTATATTTTTCTTCAATATGAATTGTTCTTATATGAAGCACAAACAGGCACAGGATCCATTAGATTCAAAGCGACAAATTCTTAAAAAATTATTTAAAGTACGAAAAATTTCTCTGGCCCTTCCGATAGAGAGTAGAATTTCACCATAAAGTTGTTAAGGCAAAAGACTAATTTTCTAAAGAAATAAAATCTCAAGTGTGATTTTTTGGATTGATGATGAGTAATGTCCTTCCGCCGAAAAGTGAATAAATATGGTCAGCTTTAAATAGGTCTTTTGATAAACATCTGATTGCTATTAACTATTTAGGTAAGTCATCACAAATAACGCAAGGATAAAGTGTGTTTCATAAAAAATCTCCAAACCCAAAAATTATTTAAGCTTTATTTGTGCATTCAATTTACTACACCGCAAAAATTCCTCATTATCTGTTCGTAATTGCTTGAGTTTTATACATCCAACATATAGCGATAGATCAACATATACATTAGAGACCGGACCAAGACAAGATTTTTCGAGATTTTTCAAGAAGCTTGATTCACGAATCTTGAAAAATCTTGAATCAAGATCTTTATTGAACCTTTTCTGAGTTTTTCAAGGTTTTTCGAGAATCAAGATTTTTCAAGATTTCCCTTTCAAGATCTTTATTGAACCTTTCGCCATTTTTCAAGATTTTACAAGATTTTTCAAGAAGCTGAATTCAAGATCTTGAACAAAAAATATGAATTATTATTATTACGATATTTTTGTATTTAGCATTGAACATTTCGCCAAATATGTGTCAGGGCTAATCAATAACAATCCAGAAGTAATAAATCAATTAGTTTTTAAAAATCAATTCTCACAGTATATTCACTCGCCATCGCCTAAACCACAACGGACTGGTTTATTAGCAGAATTTGAAATATCCATGACAGATATTTCTGGTATATTTTTAATATGGGTTTTCTTGATTTTTTCTTGAGTTGTGATTTTAAGTTCCACATACAACTGCTAGTCAACCTGACTTGCGAAAAGAAATCGCTGAATATATTTCAATGCCACTCGAGTCAATGACTTCCGATCCAATGAACTTTTGGAAAAAAAATTCTTAGCTAGGGCAGCTCAGCAGTTCCTCTCGGCGCCAGCAACAAGTGTTTGCAGTGAGCAGATGTTCTCAACAGCGCGCGATGTCTTTACTTACCGCCGAATGGATATTAAGCCGAAGAAGGCAAAGATGATCATTTTTTTGAAGCGAACCCTCCCCCTGATCAACTATCAATATTGAAATCTTACTGATTGTTATGCCTTGTTATTTCAGATTTATATAAAAAATTCAAATTCAAAATTTATTAAAATGCATTTTTCGCTGATTTATGATTTTTTAAAAAATCTTGAAAACAATCAAGATTCTTGAACTTTTTGGGTCAAGATTTTTCAAGAATTTTGGTTCAAGATCTTTATTGAACCTTTTCTGATTTTTTCAAGATTTTTCGAGAATCAAGATTTTTCAAGAATCTTGGTTCAAGATCTTTATTGAACATTAAGTCCGGTCTCTTATATACATACATTAGCTGGAATTTTTATAGAATGGTACTTTGCCTCCCCTCCCTGTTAGATGTTAACAAAAAAAAACTTAATTTTTTAATCGCTCTGAAAAAAGTGGTAAATATATTTATTTTTAAAATGTTATTAATCACCAAACACTGCATGTATAGTTTGAACATAAATTATTCAATGGCATTTTTACTCGTACTCCTCATTAATTATCTACAAAACCCATACTGTATAACACAACAGCACAGACATTCGTGCCAAAAACAACTTCTTAACGCTTCAATGAATACTAGAGTTCTATAAGTTCATTTTTCAAATATATATATTTTTAGAATTGATGAAGTTGTTCAACTAAAGGTTGAAGCGAGATGGATAAATTGGTGCTGGGTCGTTTTATAAAAATAATCAAAATGGGCGTTTTATAAAAAAAGATCAAAATCTAAAAGCGGCGATATATAAAAAATAATCAAAATGGGCGTTTTAATTAAAATTACTAAAAGACCAAATGACAAATCAAATACATGATGTAAAATAAATTTTTAAAAAATTTAATTTAAAAATTAAAACTTGGAAAATATAAAATTTAAAATAAATATAAAAAGTTTGAATAGAGGTAATGTAAATTCTTATTTTGATTTTTATTATTTTTCATATTTTTGTGATTTAGCTCAGGTGTGATTTTGTCTTTGGAGATGTTTGGTTATGGGGATTGCTCTTTTTAGTTTTGATGGATATTTAAGGATCGTCCCATTTGGGTTTTTGAGAGATATTTAAGGAACGCGCATTATGATGGTTTTTAAGGAACGACATAGCACCATCTGGATCATGCACAACATTGGTTGGTGATGAATAAAATTTAATAAAATAGAATTTGAATAATGTGCTTCAAAGTTTGTATTACAGCAGCAATGTTTGAATTTTATTTTTTAAGATGGATTTTTTCTCAGAGTTAATTTATAAATATCAAATGAATTCCTTTGTTATTTTTTATTTTATGCTTAATCCGCCCCCTAACTCACGGAATTTCCTGGATGCATAAATTGTCCCTATATCTCCACATGGATATAATAACATGATGAAAGTTTCCTTTAAACCAGAGCATAAATTATCTTTTTTTATATAATCTATTTATTTACACATTATGATTTTCAATGTTCAATGAATTTTATCCATCCTGAATAAATGCTCATCTTTAATAAGGATAAGAAAATTATAGAATCACAAAGATTAAAATGTAAAATCAGGTTAAAAGTTGAATAAATTCTCGCGGAATGGTATAACCTGTGCAATTGCTTGTTTTATAAAGACAAATTAGAAAGGGGCTAAACTTCGAAAATGCAAGCTTAAAGATGTATTCAAAAAATCTCTAAATTATAAAGTGATAATCGAAATTGTTAAAAAATTTGATTAACTCCATGCTTTTTTAAATCTATTTCTTCTTACCGTATGAATTCTATTAAGTTCTCTCTCCCTTAAGGAACCCCCTCCAATAGTCTCCTTTAAAGGCTGAAAAAATAAGACCCCAGGGCCTAATAAAGTTTATACGGTGTGTGTGTTTAAAAGTATTTAGGGGAATATCCTAAATTCATGTATAATGTTATAACTGAATGAATATATCACAAAATGAAAGCATTACACATTTGATGTTTATCATTGCTTTAAAAATATCAAAAAAAATTACATTTTTTGTTATAATTTAAAACGTAAGTACACTAATTTTGCCTTGGTAGTATTAACAATCATATTCTTTACATAAAATACAAAATATCATCGTCATGTACAATTTATAATTGGGAGGATTACCGTAGTGCTTGCACAATTAACTTCAGAAAAAATATGAAATTTTCTTATGACCATTAGGAAGGAAAAATAAATATTTTGTCATTGGCTGATTTGGACCTTACATGTATTTGGCTTAAAAAATTTCATATACGATCTACTAGACCAATAAAAATTTCTGATATATATAGGAAGCGTAATAAGCTAATAAGTATATTATGTAGATCATCTTGCTCTAAATTTCTTAAGATATGGCAATCAAAAGGGGAGACTACTATGTTACTCCCCCTAAACCGCCGATGAGAAATAGCCAAACAACTTTTTTTTAAGTTTCGGTTTCGAGTTGAGAAAACTTTCGGGTTTTTTTGATCTTGGATAGCTAGACTTTTTACATTGGATAATCTAACATCTTTGACAAAAATTAACTAAGAAATTATCCAATTTTTGAAATTCCCGACGTCTTTAAATATTTTGTCTTGTTAAAATGAATTTTATAAAGAAATGGGTCAAAAATGCCAAAATTTTCTCTGGAAAATTGAGAAATTATAGAGAAAATTTCCACCAAAATTTAAAATCATTTTTCAAAAATCCCCAGTTCCTTGAAAAATTCATAATTTTTTTTTAAAAAAATTTCCCGGAAGCCTCTACCGAGACCGCCGGTATACCTTAAAAGATTGATATCTTTTGAAATTGACAAAAAAATGATGGATTTCTCGGTGCAGTTCGTTACTAAAAACGTGCAAATTCAGTAACAGGCGAGCGGACGGCTATGAGTGGATACTATGAAATGAATAGAGGGTGAAACGACTAAATGACAAAATAATAATGACCAAAAATAATAAATCTTTAAAAAATAAATTATTATAAATTAATAAAAAAACATTATGATGTCTCATTTTTCGTTTCATCGGATAGTTTCACTGGATTGAAATTTTCCAAAAATATTTTTTATCCGATTTTGAGTAAAATTTTTATCCGATTTAAGATCAGGAATTTGAAATTAAAAAAATATATTTTAAAGCTTCTGTAACAAAAAAATTTCAGAAAATCTTTAAAATTATAGATTTTTCCAAAAAATTTTTTTTATTAGTTTTATTAATTTATTTCTATTTTTAATTTGTTTTGTTATTTTGTCACGTTTCGACCTTTATTCATTTCGTAGCATCTACTCTGCTCATCTGTTACTGAATATGCACTTTTTTACTTTCGCCCTCATTTGCATTTTTTTACTAACGACCCAGCACGGGATTTCTCAAGAAAAAGGGCATATTTTTCAATATTTTTTACCATACCATTACGCTCACTAACCAAGAAATCATATTGATCTTCGTTTCACCTAACCAGGTTCCGTTCAAGTTATCCGATCATATTATGGAAATCAAAGAAAATAAGAGTTCATTAATTTCAACTTTTTTATTTAATATGTGTTTGGTATGTAACTGATGTACACGAAATGATACCGTATTTTCTCTAATTTAAGGGTATACCCTTAAATTTTTCAACCTCTTCTGGAAGTTACCTTTAAATTAGAGACTACCCTTAAATTAGAGATTACCCTTAAATTTTCCAATCTTGAATTGTTCTGAATATGATTTTATTTCAGTAAAAATCGACTAAAATTCAAGCGTTTCATCACTCAATTTCCTCGTCATTCCAACATATAGGGACGGTTTTTCGTTTTTAGCATTAAAGATTTTTGTTATTTTATCGAAGCGAAATAACTCAAAGAGAAAGAGATTAGCGTTTTTCACATTCTCTGCAGGAAATTCAAATGCTGTATCTGTGTCCTATGAGAACAAAGAAAGAATAAGGAAATACTATATCGAACTATACAAATTTCATGCCAAAAACGAAAAGTCGGGGCCTTATATCATTCTTTAAAAAATGAAAGAAATTAAAAGGTTAAGAAAATAGGTAATACATAATTAGAGACCGGGCCGGTAAATTAAGTTTTTTCGGGTTTTCGATTTTCGGTTTTGTAACCGAAAATAACCGACGAAGAATTTTGGATTTTTTCGGACCGATCGATGCCTTTGTCCGATCTCTACCTAATGCACTATGCACATTTGTTTGTTTTTTAATTTGATAATGAAAATAATAAAAGCAAATGAAAATGAAAAATTGCTTTT
>LDKF01003223.1:14857-28718 GCA_001026735.1 Rotylenchulus reniformis | reverse complement strand
AATCCTGAATTGGACGACGGAATAGTGAAATGGACCGAGGAAAGGATGAGAAAATGGCGAGAAGAAACTACAGCCCGAAATGTACCTAGTAATCACACGGAGAGAGCTGAACCTGGACCGAAAAGGGGAAATTCAAAGTTCGATAGAGGTCGGAAACATTCGAATTTGGCACTGGGAAAGGCTAAGAATTCGGCACAAGTTCACGGACGTTGTTCTTGTGGTCCTTACGCTCTGAAAGGAAATCGTCGTAGCTTGTTCACCACTAGTCGACCTTTCGGTTAACAGTTGAATTGCGACGCTACTTGAGCATTTTTGGCGCTGATTGGAACCCGAAGATGAGGGACCATCTTCTTCAGAGGGGCGGGATGTAGGAAAAATATGTGATCTGACCCTTTTTGTGACCCTTTGTTTCCTATTTTGAATTTCCTAGTGGCGTATTTCCCCCATTTCGATGTTTTGTCCCCTCCGATTTTCTTCCCTCCCTTTTCATTCATTCTGTTCCTCACTCGTTCGATTTGGTAGGGATTGAACGGGTCGTGTGAATTGTTTTGTTTTGTGTGCGGAATAAAGGTATTTTATTCCGACCTTCAAGTGTATTTGGGAAAAGGGTCCAAGAAACCCTAAGTTTCCTCAAAAATTTCCTATTGTCGCTCGCTGGGATTGACGTGCCGTGAGTCGGTGAATTTGGTCATTTCATTTATTCTTATGTAATGCGATAAGTTGCTTTGACTGCATTAACATAAGTGTCAGACTATCCCCCATTTTTGCCTTTGTTGACAAAAAAAAAAGTAAAAATATGATAGAATATAAATAAATAAAAATAATAATAAATAAATGGGAGACTGATCATTTGGGTATATTCATTTTATAGTAGAAGCTGGGTATCAATTATTTTCTTAAGGGGATTTCTGCAAAATCAATCTTTTTGTTTGGGTTTTGCAAGTTTTGCTGATCCAAAAATGGTATCAATGGTCGCATTGATATGAATGTACAAAATGCCAATCAACCCGCATAAGTAATTTTTGAAAATTTTGAAAACGAAGTCCTTTTTAACAAAAGGATAAAGACGATAATTATAAAAATTAAGGCATGTATACCAGTAAATAATGTTTTGATATGAAATATTCTAGTAATCTTTTTTCGGACCAATAGTTAGCGGACGTGCTACAGTACCAATGAGCACTCTTTTCTTTTTCATGAGCACTCTTTTCGTTTTCTTCAACACTTTTTCATGAGCATTCTCTCGTTTCAACGAACACTTTTTTCGCTTTAGAGGTTTTTTATTTTTGCTTTTTTTTTGGGTAGAAAAAATTTTCAAGCAGTATGAATGGAAAAATAATAATTGAAATGGAATTATATGTACAGTAATGAAAAATAATGTATAAAGTAGAGTTAGACATTTTGAAAAATCACGTACAAGTGCCACGTACCAGTAGTCAGGGGGTACACGTGTAACGTACTCACGTGCCAAAAACAAGTGCAAAGACTGGTCCGTGCTTGAAACGTGTTCGCCTTTTACACGTGCTGTGCGGCATTTTACACGTTACCAGTGCTAATACAGATTAAGAAAAAATTTGAACAAACAGTTGTGAAAAAATGAAAAATACAATTAAAAATGAGTTTTTTGTAGGAAAAATATGTGATCTGACCCTTTTTGTGACCCTTTGTTTCCTATTTTGAATTTCCTAGTGGCGTATTTCCCCCATTTCGATGTTTTGTCCCCTCCGATTTTCTTCCCTCCCTTTTCATTCATTCTGTTCCTCACTCGTTCGATTTGGTAGGGATTGAACGGGTCGTGTGAATTGTTTTGTTTTGTGTGCGGAATAAAGGTATTTTATTCCGACCTTCAAGTGTATTTGGGAAAAGGGTCCAAGAAACCCTAAATTTCCTCAAAAATTTCCTATTTGGCGCTCCCTGAGGAACGGACTGGTGAACGAGCTACGACTTCGAATTTGTGAAATTGCTGATTTTTGCTATCGATCCTAGGTTTGGACGATAGACAAGCACTGTTATTTTCATTTATCGATCCGGGTTGGACGATAAATTCTTCCTACGGAATTGAGCATACCGATCCGGGTTTGGACGGTATTAAGTCGATCCGGGTTTGGACGACTGCTCTTTTGTTTTTTCGATTCCTGGTTGGAACGGAAAAATCATCGATTTTTGGGAAGGGCGAATTGAGAAAGAGCAGAAACACAGCTTCGTTTTTGGTTTGCTATCAAACCGGGAAGGGGATAGCAAATCAGCAGCACACAATCAGAGAATTATCGATCCGGTACGGACGATAATTGTGCAGCATCTTCGTCTTTCACCGAGCAATAAGGGATTCGGGACGAACTTTATTTGCTCTTCACCGTGCCTGAAGTAAAATACCGGGAAGGATTTTACTTTTCGACTCCAATCTCCTGTGTTCAAGTGATCTGTGCGACCCTTTATATCATTTTTCATCCGGCTGAACTTGGAAATCCTGGATATGTGGACAAATCATTGGGGCCATATACCGGATTATGGATTTTATTCAAGTGAGGAGCAATGTCGCGGACCTTTTGGATTTGTGCAGCAGCCGAATTTTGGGAAATTTTTGACTGGATATGGCCAGCAACCGACTTATTGGCCTCCTCAATTTGGCTATGATTCGGCACAGTATATATGCAATGAACCAGCAGAAGAGGGATCTACCCATTCTCCAACTCTGCAACAGACCCAACCTTCTTCCACTGTTGAAAATGGTGTATCGGCGGATCCGCAATCCTTCGTAAAGCCGGTGCAGCCAAAAGAGCTAACGTCTTCGCAACGAATTGAGAATCTTCAGCGGAACATAAATTATTTGTTAAATTTGGCGGAAAAAGAGCGGAGTGATCCCGACTTCGCTGGATCTTGCAGAAAGATGGCAAAGGATTTGTCTGAATTGTTGCTGCAAGAAGAGGAAATGAGACAAGAAGTAATAATGGAAAAACCAAAAGTTGAACATATGGGGCCTGAAAACACTGAGTTAACTAAGGAGAATTTGGATAAAGACCACAATTTGTTGAATTTTGACGAGTTGTGTGAGTGGTTGGAGAGTCCGAATACCGATGATAAACGCGGAATGCCGGTAAACGCGGAAGTGACGCCTAAGCATCAACAAAGCTTCGAAGCAGACTTCGACTTCGCTTCTCTTTTCGATCTATCACAGGATGAAGACCCGATTGAAATCCTTCCAAATTGGGTTTTCCATGAAAACACGACTCAAATCCAGCCCATGAGGTGCTTAATTGTCCCAAACATGACAATATTATTGAGTCAGTAAGCTGCAAAAGTTCGGAATTCGAGAATGGGAATCAGACGAAGACGGTTGTACCGTCCGAACTCATCGCGAATTCTTCCGGACAAGGCATTGCTTTTCACAGCATAACCTCCAGCAATGTCACATCGGAGTGTGACCATTGCTCACAATCAGTAAAATGTTCCGAAATAATGCCGGTTGTTAAGATCGATTTATACAACGACAATTCGGCTTTTTGCTCATCTAAGAAAGTTTGCTTCCCTCGTTTTTATCCACCATTGTGTGATGGAGTCCGGGTTAAATGGACGAAACGTCGGTTGAAAATGGCGCCATTAGATTGTAACTTGGATTTTGGTTTAAAGCATGGGATCGGCGATAGAATGCGAGGTTTTCGCTGGGCTAAAAGGCGGATGAAGAAGGACTTCTGGCGCAGGAAACTCAGCCATGGAACCGGAACGCAGGACCAATCGGGGACGATTGATGTTTTCAGAGGGGCGGGAGGTATTTATCGAAGTAGGGACAGGAAAAAAGAAGGAACTAATCCTGAATTGGACGACGGAATAGTGAAATGGACCGAGGAAAGGATGAGAAAATGGCGAGAAGAAACTACAGCCCGAAATGTACCTAGTAATCACACGGAGAGAGCTGAACCTGGACCGAAAAGGGGAAATTCAAAGTTCGATAGAGGTCGGAAACATTCGAATTTGGCACTGGGAAAGGCTAAGAATTCGGCACAAGTTCACGGACGTTGTTCTTGTGGTCCTTACGCTCTGAAAGGAAATCGTCGTAGCTTGTTCACCACTAGTCGACCTTTCGGTTAACAGTTGAATTGCGACGCTACTTGAGCATTTTTGGCGCTGATTGGAACCCGAAGATGAGGGACCATCTTCTTCAGAGGGGCGGGATGTAGGAAAAATATGTGATCTGACCCTTTTTGTGACCCTTTGTTTCCTATTTTGAATTTCCTAGTGGCGTATTTCCCCCATTTCGATGTTTTGTCCCCTCCGATTTTCTTCCCTCCCTTTTCATTCATTCTGTTCCTCACTCGTTCGATTTGGTAGGGATTGAACGGGTCGTGTGAATTGTTTTGTTTTGTGTGCGGAATAAAGGTATTTTATTCCGACCTTCAAGTGTATTTGGGAAAAGGGTCCAAGAAACCCTAAGTTTCCTCAAAAATTTCCTATTGTCGCTCGCTGGGATTGACGTGCCGTGAGTCGGTGAATTTGGTCATTTCATTTATTCTTATGTAATGCGATAAGTTGCTTTGACTGCATTAACATAAGTGTCAGACTATCCCCCATTTTTGCCTTTGTTGACAAAAAAAAAAGTAAAAATATGATAGAATATAAATAAATAAAAATAATAATAAATAAATGGGAGACTGATCATTTGGGTATATTCATTTTATAGTAGAAGCTGGGTATCAATTATTTTCTTAAGGGGATTTCTGCAAAATCAATCTTTTTGTTTGGGTTTTGCAAGTTTTGCTGATCCAAAAATGGTATCAATGGTCGCATTGATATGAATGTACAAAATGCCAATCAACCCGCATAAGTAATTTTTGAAAATTTTGAAAACGAAGTCCTTTTTAACAAAAGGATAAAGACGATAATTATAAAAATTAAGGCATGTATACCAGTAAATAATGTTTTGATATGAAATATTCTAGTAATCTTTTTTCGGACCAATAGTTAGCGGACGTGCTACAGTACCAATGAGCACTCTTTTCTTTTTCATGAGCACTCTTTTCGTTTTCTTCAACACTTTTTCATGAGCATTCTCTCGTTTCAACGAACACTTTTTTCGCTTTAGAGGTTTTTTATTTTTGCTTTTTTTTGGGTAGAAAAAATTTTCAAGCAGTATGAATGGAAAAATAATAATTGAAATGGAATTAAATGTACAGTAATGAAAAATAATGTATAAAGTTTATGTGACTAAAAAAGAATTAATACCAGGTCGTTCGATAAAAAGCCGCGGTTTTGGCACTCATGCGAATACATATAACTCCATAAAGAGTGTTTCAAAAAATCTGAAAATTTCAGAAAATTTACTTCTACAGATTGAGGAATTTTTATCGGTGTCCATAGAAAAATTCTCTGACCGGATTTTCATTTCAATTTTATTCACCATCAAAATTACAACAAAATTGTCGCTGACATGATGGAGGGGGGGGGGATTGGGGAATTGGAGATATGTGAATAAAAATTGGTGAGAAAAGAATTTGTAGAAGGAAGGAAAGGGTGGAAGGGATATATATGCCTGTGGCCACAAAAAATGTTCCAAGGCCGTTCATGTTTAAAAAAAGAATCTATAAGTTGAAGCGAATTGTCTGTCTTTTTTCTCTGTTCCTTCTATCTATGACATGTTTTCTTCACCTAACTTGTGTATGTTTCATGCATACATTAATAGAAAGATGCGTCAATCCAAAATGGCACCAAACCAAAATGTCACCGCATCCAAAAAAATTTTTACTCATAGTTAGACCAAAAACTTTAAAAAGCAAACATATATAGAAAAATATGCCCAGCATTTTGGTTTTTTTTTTGGAATTCTCATACATACCTCTTTTAAATATTTGATATTTTTCATAATTTTTGAAAAATTCAAAAAAAAAGTTTTTAAGGAAAATTTCGTTCTTTTTATGGGGTATTCAAAAAATCATTCAAACTAAAATATTTGGTAATTTTTATACAAATTTGTTGTTTTAAGTTTTGCTTTTTTAATGAACGAAAAATAGGTTTTCGAATGCGATGACTTTATGACTTAGGCGACATTTTGACTTTAATTTCGTTTCAACTTATAACTCATTTTTAAATATATGAAAATTGGAACATTCTTCATGGCCACCAGTATATAACGATTTAAAGTTTGAGGAAGAGGTTTAATTAATGAGGAGTCAACAGGTTATTGAGAGGATGAGACAGGAATACGAGCAAATGATAGTTCAGACTGGATTTGCCAACGATTGGAAGGAGTATCATGGAGTTTGTATTTGGTAAAATTGGGGATATCAGATCTGAGAATGATGGAGTTTGCATATACAATGTAATCTTCATTCGATTCTGATCTTTTTTTGATACACTCCTGGATTAACCTTGATCGGTCCTTGCGCTGCTCCGGCGTCATTTCTTCCCGAATCCTGACTTCTTTGATTGTGCCCTCGCGGACCTTCAGCCTGTTGCGCAACACGTGCATGGCAGCTCCTTGCGACGGCAGCTGGACTTTGATCGGCCGATGGCGGTTGGGTTGACGTTTGTCGAGGCGGGTGACCGCCGCAGGCAGGCACGCGTCCAGTCCGCACTCATTGAGCACGTCCTGAACACACGCCACATCCTGTCGCGCCCTATCCACAGGGCGCTCGGCATCGCTCTCCGGCATCTTGGTGAGCACAACAGTGCGTAGACGATCGTCGTCGTCCTCTTGTGCACATTGATCAGTGAGCAGCTCCCCGGCCAGCTTGAGCAGGTCGACAACTTGGTTCATCAGCGCCTTGACGGGATCGGCTAGAGCAGTGTCCTGCAGGGCGGTGAGGTCGAGTTGGCTGATGCCCTGAGCCAGATGAAGGCGCTTTTCGTTGATATTGTTAGGGGAAGTCGATAGGGGATTTTTCCGCTTCATAATATTTGTGTTATCTTAGGTTGACCTATAAAAGGATTTACAGTGTCTGTCAATGTTATCTCTCATTTTCCTTTTTTTCCTCGCCGTGAAAAGACAATATAAGATAGAAGAGAAAATCATTCGCTTCATATTGTTTTCCTTTGGAAAACAATATGAACTTATGGACACCGGTTGAAAACCCTTAAGCTTTATGTCTGCCCTACATTATTGCTTTTTATTCCATTTATCATGTTAATGAAATTCTCGCGAAAAAGTGGCCCAGTTCAAAAATGGCAAAACCAGTTTTTTGGGGTTAAGACCAGGTTTTAGACAGGGCTGTTTATACTTCGTCCTGATAGGTTGGCTGTTTATACTTCGTCCTGATAGTTTATGGGGTGTTATCGCTTTTTTGGCCTATTTTCTATTAAAATGGCCCATTTTTGCCATTTTTGGTCGAAATTTTGAAAAAATTATAAAAAATCAACGAGTGGACCAATTGAGATGCGGTTTTTTGTATCGATGCAGCACCCCTTAAGCTATCAGGAGGAAGTATAAACAGCCATATTTCCTGTCTAAAACCTGGTCTTAAACCCGAAAAACCGGTTTTGCTATTTTTGAACTGGGCCAATCTTTTCTGAAATTTTCAGATTTTTTTGAAACATTCTTTATGGAGTTAAATTCGCATGAATGCCAAAACCGCGGGTTTTTATCGAAATAGAAGTTATGTATTTTGTTTATTGGCTCGCCTAAACTAAACGATGGATGATGATTAAGGATCAGAGAGAGGAATTAGGGATTGTGATTGTGAACTATTCTGCGGTCGCCAGAGCAAGGTCAATTTAAATCCGTTTATGAGGTCGGAATAGAACTTTGAAACGAAAAGTACAGTTTGGGTTATAATTTGGTTCAAATGAAACCTAGAAAAACGAATTTGGTGTGAAAAAATAGAGAGCAAATAATTAGCTACAAAATGAGCTTAAGTTCATCTGAATTGGCCTACTGTAAATAAAGTTATGGTCAAAGTGATCACTTTTTTAACCAAAAATTTTCGCACAGTATTTGTAGATTGTCCGAAATGTTTAGTAATCATCATCTGCATCAAATTCCTTTTCCTCCAGCATGGTCTGTGTGATGTTAGTTTTCTTATGCAATTGCTCGGGCAAACGCTCATCGGCTTTGTTGGCTGCTAATCGGAGCAATTCGACCACCTGTGCCTTTTCCCCCTCATCCAGGGCACTGTTGTCGTAAATCAACTGGTGGATCTGTTGGGGTTCAGGTTGATTTCTGATTTGGACATTTAGGGACCTCGAAAAATATGCCGCCGAGGCCCTTCTTGCCACTCGGCACTAAATCTGTCCAAGTTTCTCGCGAGCGTTCTTTGGTCACGATTGCCTGGTCCTGGTTCGGTGAAAGTGCCGTTCGGTCCGAACTCCGGGAATTCTCCGCTCGCATCCTTTCGATGACCTTCTGGATCACATCCCGGACTCTCTGATCCTTCACGGTCGGAAGCGCCAACTTCATGTGCTCAAGTTCATTGGCAACAATAGCTGAAAAAGTGAAAAATGGGACTGTCAATCGTCAATCATAAAAAGTGTTTTTAAATTTAAAAATAGCGAATATATAAATAAAATCAGCGCAAATACCCATAGAAAAAAATCTTTTTTCGCCCCTATGATTTTATGACGCATAAACATTCCATGTTAAACTATTGTTGTTTGTTTCTTTTCCTCCCAATTATCCACTTTTATGTGCTATTTTGCAAGAAGGAATTCGCTTCAAAAGATCATAGAAAAGTCCATTTCTATCGAGAAACTATTTTAATTATACATACTTTTGGTTGTTTGATTTGAATAGTTGGCATGGAGAAGCACAGAAGAATCGGATAAGCACAAAAGTAGAGCAAAAGTGTGGACAATTTTTACTGTCATATTCAAAAATAAATACAATGGATCAATCCCAACAACCAACCCGCTCCCATCTCTTTTTTGTTTAATTCCTTTATAATTGGCCATCCATTTTTAATTGAATCGGAAAACAGCAGGATAATCTTGGATAATCAACGAGATACAGTATGAATGGTGAAGTTGGTATTTTGTCATTATCAATAGAACGGTACAGAAGAATGTTCTAAGAATTGATCAGAAAATGAAACTTGTTGATGTAAAAGGAATTTCCATCGCATTCATTTTATATATATCTAGGCTTTTTGCACATTCCAAGAATTTTAGGTTGTGCAGTGCTACATAACATACCTTCGCCTTTCCTCCTCATTTAATGTGATTAAAATTTCTATTAGTTAACAACAACAAAATGACTATGTGTCCGTTCATTTATCAAATTCATCACTCTATTCATTTTTTCTTTTCTTCCAACTTGACTTTGCTTCGATCATTCTTTGTCATCGTATGCACTTGATCCCCCTCCTCTTTNCCCCCCCCCCCCCCCCATTTTCTTCTTCGTCCTTCGTTTTTATGCAAATGTTCTTTGCCTTTGCTCCCCTTCATATGACGAGGATGGTCATCATCCCGTCCCTCCGCTCCATTCGCCGTTCCCTCCGCGGCGGAGAGCGAAAATGGTGGCCGACGGAGGTGGTGGGAAAGTGCCTCACCCGCTCGCCGGACAAGGTCATCGCCGGAGCATCCATCGATTGCCCCGGAACCCCAGCAGCGGGAGAGGGGGGTGGGGGGAGGGTGCTGGTCACTCGCCCCAACGCTCTTTGGTCTTTCTGCTGCTGCTGAAGGGGTTCTTTGCTCCCCAAATCCTTTGGGCCATAAAAGTGCCCGACTGAAGAGGAAGGCCAGAGAGAGGGCGAGAACACCGAACAGTTGGCACAACCCCCCCTGGTGAGGACGACCCAATCGATGAATTTGCTCGCCGTCCGCTTCCCAATCCCCAATCCATCCCTCCCTCCCCCCCTCCATTTTTAATTTATGCAAATTTGGCCCATTGTTGTTGGCTCCATCATAACAACAACGATGATAACAAGCACGATCATTTACCGAAAGGGTAACCAAACCTATAGCAAAAAGTATAGGCATGGGTTCGGCAAACTCCGTTTCCAAATGCCTAATACTCTAGTATTGTTTTTCTACCCAAAAGTTAGCGGACGTGCTGCTGTACCAATGAGCACTCTTTTCGTTTTCTTCAACACTTTTTCATGAGCATTCTCTCGTTTCAACGAACACTTTTTTCGCTTGAAATAAAAAATCCATTCCTAACTTTTAGGTAGAAAAAACAATTTTACAGTATGTAATCCTTGAACTTCGACTCACCTTTTTTTTGAAAATTCCGAGTGGTCCTCTCCGGTTTTGGTATAGCCTTTGGCCATGACTCTCATCTCACCGGTCCATTCCCCATTCCCCACACTCTTTCCTCCTCCCCTCCTCCATTTCTTTTTCCATCCTCCACCCCCGCTCCCAGCTCTTTTATGCTTCTCCTCCTCCTCACTCATCAAGATTGCCTCCGAGCTATACGGCGATAAATTTGGGGGCCACCAAGTGGAATTTTATGAGAAACAAATCGGAGGCCGAAAAAACACATGGACAGAGGATAGAGAGAGGAAGGGAGAAAGAGTGGGCAAAAGAGAACCAGAGAAGACATAGAAAGAGAGAGAGAGAGGAGAGAGAAGGAGAGTGTTGGCAAGGACGGGCGGAAGGAAATAAATGACCCAAAGGGTATCGAAAAGCCTCAGTTAATTTAAGAGAATAATTAATTTAAGATTTAAAGGATTTTTTTGGCATTTTTCTTTCACTGATGTGTGGGAATAAAAAAGAATTTCTCGTAGGATAATAATAAATACTCAAATTTCCAAATATTTAGGGTTCGAAACCCTTTTCCAAAATACTCGATGGGAATAAGGAATTAATAACAATATTTATTCCACACAAAATTCACTCACACAACAAAAGACTGACTGACAAAAATGAGAGGAAAACAGAACTATGATAAATTCAATGGGATAAAATATGACAAATTTTGGCGAACTATCACATTATTTCAAATCATAGTTCCTAAATATCCCACATCCCGACCCTCCGAAAGGCGACGTCCCGGCGCCTCAAGTCACTGGCGCGCGTCAAATAGGGGGGATTCCGCGACATTCGGCTGTCTTCCGAAAGGCCATGGGTGGGCGGACGATGCTGAGCAGCGCCCTTCTTCCATGAAGGGATCCAAAATCGACGTCGCCAAGACATCGAAAACTGCTCTTGGCCAAACTTCCGATCGAATTGGCCATCTCCAGAACCCCCAAAACTCTGTTGGTCGGATGGAGAACGCGCGGAAACGCAACTATTTTGGCTCAATCCGCCCGCAAAAAACTGCTGCTTCTGTCCTGCACTCCTGCTACTCTGCGGTCGACCCTGCTTGTTATTCTGGCATAAAACTGGCTGCGATTTCGGTGGTTCCCAGCAGCTAAAATCAGGACTTCCATGACGTCTTCGTGTCCGCTTCGTTCGCTGTTTCCTCTTTTTTTGTTCCATTCCAAAATCTGAATCCATCCCGACCCTCCGAGCATTCGTCGTCCCTGACGAATTCAGGTTTCCTTGCTCCTGTTCCTTGTACATTTTGTTCGATGGAACAGCAACTGCGACTGAACCAACTCGGACAGGATCCACAGATCGCTCCGAATCATCATATTCGACGAACTTCTGCTCTGTTGTGTCGAAAATCCGCAACCCTAGGCTCTCGAATGCATTGGATCCGATCAGTAGATCATGGCCAAATGGGGCTGCTGTGATAATAAAACTTACCCGAACCAATAGAGAATCCTTTCGGTGGATTGGTACAACCGCAACACCGAATGATTCCACATTCTTCCCATTGAATTCGATCACTTTTGGTCCTCCCTTTACGAATTTTACTGCTCCCGGGTTCAGGGTTCCATCGCAAAACAATTCGAAAAGTCGTCGCGCTGACATCATGGACACTGGCGATTGAATGTCCAAAAACGCCGAAACCTTCTGATTTTGGATATATAATCCTAAATCATGCGCTTTCCCGATGATCGGTGGAACACTTCCATTTTCCGGGTGCCTGTATGGAGTCTCTTCGTTCCGGTTCTCATTGTCCTGGTGCGTTGGAACTGCATTCGGCTGATCCACCGGGATAGATGCCAAGCGATTTTGCTTCTGTTTTGCTCCTTCTTCTGTTTGCTCCTTCTGCACATGCGATTTCGGAGACTCCGCATTATTGGCGTCGGCATCTTCCAATTCAAAATCTTTCAGCACTTTCACCATATTCCTCAAAATTTTCGCGTATCCCTTTGGCCGAGATTCTGATTCTGCATCCTGAAATTCCTGCTTGATCGCGTAGCGCAAAGCCAAGTCAGCATCACCCTCGACTATTCGCAGCAATTCTCGGATCCGCTGTGTTCCGCTCAAATGCGCAGCCGATGCATTGAAGTGATTGAGGAATCTGCATACAGCACTCAGCCCTTCGGTTCCTGCCAATTTCGGAAATGCATTGATCCCATTTGTCCCATTGAAAAATCCCAGTCGATCATCGGCAACTGATGCAAATGCCTGTTCCGCTGTGGCTGATCCCACCCAAATTTGCTGTCCATGATTTGGTAATGATGATGTGGAGGGTCCGGCCTCGTCTACAAAGCCCGAATCTGCAAAGCTCGCGACGAATTGTTGTTCCATCCCGGTTGTGTCCTGCATGCCTTGCCCCCAAAACATCGGCATTTGTTCCAAAATGGTGGGTTGGGGACGGTTTGCCCTGTAGAGATCCAGGCTTCTCCAAGAAGCTCAACACAACCACCAAGGTTGAGGGATCGGCAGAAATTGAAGATCAAACGTAGAGCCCGACCAATTACAAATTGGGTCGCACACAACCTACAAGATTGTGGGGCTGATGAAATCGATGACCCGCTCTCCGCAGAAAGGAAGCACCCACAAGTTACAAACTAAGTGGGGCAAATCGATTGAAGGCTCTGTATTACCACCAAGATAACACAGATGTCGAAATCCACCGGAGAGGAGCACAAGATGGGATGAAAATCTGTACTATCACCAAGATAATACAGAAAAAATTGAAGACCTGATCAGACGAACAAAAAAAAATTCAAAGTCACAGACAAATTTTCTGGGGAGATTAAAATCGGCCACTGCTCAGCAAACGTCCTTTTCCGGCAGCGCCATGTGGGAACAAAAAAGAATTTCTCGTAGGATAATAATAAATACTCAAATTTCCAAATATTTAGGGTTCGAAACCCTTTTCCAAAATACTCGATGGGAATAAGGAATTAATAACAATATTTATTCCACACAAAATTCACTCACACAACAAAAGACTGACTGACAAAAATGAGAGGAAAACAGAACTATGATAAATTCAATGGGATAAAATATGACAAATTTTGGCGAACTATCACATTATTTCAAATCATAGTTCCTAAATATCCCACAGATGCCTTGCAAAATGGCGGATTCTGGCGACCAGATATGTAACTATTTTAGCTCCCCAACTTTCCCCTTTCGCGAATGGGGAAAAATGGGGGATAGCTTGGGTGTAACAATAAATAAGCATTTGTCCTACAATTAACCAATGAACTCCAATTTTGGACCATTTTCGCGTCTTGTTTCCGATCAAATGAACCACGAATTGATTGGGTACATATTTGGTTGATGGAGGCGAACATTCTCCCCAGCAATAGTGGGAGAATGCTCATGATCAATGTGATCAATGATCAATGACAATTGATGTTTTGCCATTGGACATTTGTACGGTATCTTTCTCCTTTTGTGTTCTTCTTACTGTAACAATAAATGCATGATGTGAACTGAAGATGATGATGATGTGATGAATGATGATACTTTATATATCAATGATGATACTTTATATAACATATGTAGGAGGTATGTGTGTATGTTGGACCCCCACTGATTTACTCCAATGGATCGCCAACAGTTGAAGTCCAACAGCCCCGGGCAAATGTGTTGCCCTCGTCGTTCATCAGTTTTGCCCGGCACTTTGATGATCCCCGTCCATCCCCCCCCC
>LDKF01003222.1:22100-34249 GCA_001026735.1 Rotylenchulus reniformis | reverse complement strand
AATAAAAATTATTTTTTAAACTCACTAAAATATGAATGGTACATAAATGGAAATTTTTGTTAAAATTGAAAAAAATTTGATATCAAGAGGGTGAGAAAGGAAAAAAAATTAGTAATCATGATTGAGTAAAATTCAGAACTCGTATACCATTTTCGAATTCATTTGGTCTGTAGAAACCACCATACATGGATTATCGAAGCTAGATTCTATACTTTTATTATGCACCCTAAAACTATAGAATAAATCCGATGGGATTAGCTGTCGTTTCTAATTATCTATGGCCTATCGTATTAGATCTCATACCTTA
Organism: Rotylenchulus reniformis; assembly: GCA_001026735.1. Lineage (NCBI taxonomy): Eukaryota > Metazoa > Nematoda > Chromadorea > Rhabditida > Hoplolaimidae > Rotylenchulus > Rotylenchulus reniformis. The sequence continues at coordinate 33,942 of LDKF01003222.1, read as the reverse complement.
AAATTTCTTTAAAAACTAAATTACAATCCAAAATGGTGCTTAAAAATTTATAAAAAAATTCAAGAAAAATATAAAAAATTTTGGCCAGAACAAAATTCTGAAAGCAAAAGGCATGTTTAGGCACAAATGTCATTAGAACTGTGTGTTTGTGTGAAAAATGTTCACAATTTTACGGATTTACATAAATATTGGCCTGATTTACAGAGTATATAGTACAATATAACACGGTACAGCATAGTTTATAGAAAGGGTATTACATGAGGAAAACTTATGTTAGCAATATGATATTAGGGATATAATGTATATGTATGTAGTATATAATAAAAACATAAAAATATATATATCGATCTATGATGTATTAAAAAGATGGATGATTAGAAACAAAAATATTTTTGATTAGGCATGAAAAGGGAACACAGCGGGAAGACAGTATTGTATGGAGTACATAGTACAGTATCACGGTCAGAGAAAACAACAGGGCTTATCCTTCAATTTTAGCGCGCTGAATTTAAAAAAAACATTTTTTGGTGATTAAATTCATTATTGTTGGATTTTTTTTGAAAATTTCATTCGAAAGCCCTGTTAGAGAAGAGAAAAAGGATGATCAAATCACAATCATTACATTGAATAGACATGATTTTTTTCTAAGAACTAATTAGAATAGAAGGAAGAAATTTATTAGAAAATAAATTTTGCAATGATTGAAAAATAAAAAATAAAATTCGATTTAAAATTATAATTTTGCATTTGTATTCCTAACAAGATCGAAACGATTATAAAAAAAATTTTGACCAAAATTTATGAAATTCAAAAATCGAACGATTTTTCAAAAATAAATAAATAAAAAACAAACAAAAATTATACGGTCTGAAAATGTACTATACAATTTTATAATAATCAATCGCAAAATATAGAAATATAATATAAAATTTGGTCAGAAAATGGGCAAGTGAAAATCCAAATGAAATTTGGAAATTTTGCGAGTGCTAAAAATGGGCAAATTTCCAAAAAATTTCTAGCTAAGGGCCTTACTACCACGTTTGGCCTCCATTATGTCCTCGACAAGGCCCAGACGCGACGACCGCTTCTCCTCCGCCTCCACGTCGCGGAAACGCGCGTCCATGCGCCGCTCGTCGATCATCCGCTCGCGCAACAACCACTTCTCCTTGTTGTAGCGCGGGTTGATGATCCTTTTTTAGGGAGATAGGAGCATAATGTAAATTTTTACAAAATTAATTAAATGTTTTTGTAAAAGCAAAAAATTAAATTATTAAAAAAATACAAATATAAGAAAAATATGTAAAAAGAATCAATGAAAGTTACTAGTACAATGAATTTTTTTATAATGTTAAAAACATAAATAATGGAAAGTAAGACGAAATATACCAAAATCAAATGTACTATAAATAAATTTAAAAAGATTTGGTTGTAAGTTCATTCCAAAAAAAATAAAAATTCCATTAAAAAAACATCAAAAATTAAATATAAAAGAATAAAAAATTATTATTTCGATAACCTATCTATTATTAGTATTTTTTAACAGGTTTTAAGCAACTTGTTTAATTTTTTTTGAAAATTTTAGTTAAATATTTAAAAAAAATTTAACAAGGCCCACTTGAGTGTCTCCTCAAAGTCCTCCCGCTGCATGTCGTCCACAATGCTGTCGTCGATGAAGTCGGCCAAGTCGCTGTCATATTCGTCATCCTCGTCCCGGTAGCCACCTCCCTCGTCATCATCATCCTCGTCGTCCTCATCGGTTTCGCTGTAATTTGCATATTTTCGGGTGGAGCTGGAGGAAGCATGACCGCGGTTTCTTAAAATTATTGGATTAAAAGGTGAAAATCTATTAAATTTTCTTGAAAATTGGACTTTTTGTGAAAAGAATCAACATTTATCTTTTAATAAATTTTGTTGACATCCCAATAAATTAAATCTTTTTTAATTTTCATGTATTTTCTAACAGAAGTAAGTAGCCTTTTAATAATGTTAAAAAATTAATTATTTTAAAATTTGGTTAAGGTTCCCAATCGAAATGCTTAGTTTTATTTAATTTTTTCATAATTTTTATCCATTTCTGATCAGTATACGGGTTAAAAAATTAATTTTTTTTTAGCAAAAATTAGGCCTTCGTTTTATTGACATGATTATTGGATTTTGTTCAAATATTTTTAAAAAAATCCGATGTTTTATAAAATTTTATGTTTTTTTGGTGCAACTTCCCCAAATTCTGTTCCTCCACCTTTGCTGGGCCATGCTCATTTCGCGCCGGAGTTGGGCCTCCCGTTTGATTCGTGCCAAGCTCCCGCCGCTGTTGTCCCTCTGTTTTCGTTGGTTGTTCTGCTCCAACTGCTTGGCCATTGCCATCATACGCGCCACTTTTTCCCGTTCTATGCGCAATTGCTCCTCCAGTTCTAATTCGCGAACGCTGAAAAAAAATAAAATTTAATTTTCGAGAATATATGCTCAATTATATAAAAATAAATAGGAAAATGAAAAATATCCACATTTGTCAAAAGCAATCCAAATTTAAAAAAAGTTTTATCCTATTTTTTATATAAAGATATTCAAATTATATTTGTTATTTTTTAGCGGAAAATTTTTTCTACCTTGTTTTTCCAACTCCGGATGCTTTCCCCTTGACTTCGGTGTCCATTTTACGTGTCTTTGACATTTCCATCATCCGGGACTTGGCCGATTCCTTGAATATCGCTGCGCTGGTTGAGGACGGAGTCAACGACGGGACAATTCTGTGAACATCAAAAATTTAGGTCTAGTATAAAAATAAACAAAAAAAGACGAATTTAATAAATAAAAAAGGAAAACATAAAAAATGCCTAATAATGCAGAAAAATTAATGCTATTTATCAACCTTTCATTGCTCTTCTTTTGTGGAAGTGGAATTCCAAGAGAGGATGAACTGGCAGATTTGGGAGGCATTTTGGCGTTTGTCATTGCTGAAGTTGTTGCAATTTTCTTCCCAGCAGCAGATGACGGGGTTGCAGTGCTTTTTGGTACAGCTAAAAATATTTTTCAAAAATATTAAAACAATGGATTTTTGGGTGTAATCATGGAAAGTATAAATTTAAGTATTTTTAATTCGAAAAACCCCAACGTTTTTTCGCCACCGCAGAGCCTTGGTAGCGAATGTCTCCCGGCAAATAGCGTTTTTGAGGTTGAGATTGAGCATTGGTTGTTGTTTCGTCGCTGTCGTTGTTGTTATTTACACTTTTGGCTTTGGCATTTTGTACAGTCTTGTTGGTGCCACCCGTTGTTTTTTGTATTAATTGCTGTTGTTGCTGTTTAGTAGGACCAGAAGGAAATTTGGGGTTGGTAGTTGAAGTTTGACGACTTAAAAAATTAAAATTTAATTAAAAATCTCGCAAATCAAAGCAAAAAATTCTACCTTGTCTGTGAGTTGTTCAACAATTCCTGCTTATTTTTTGGAGATATTCCTTGTTGTTTTGCAGGTCCATTCATAGCTTTTTGTGAAACTGGCGCTTTGGAAGATGTCATCTTGTTTTCGACAATCTTTTCAGACGAACTTATCCTGTGAACAATAAAAAAAATTTTAATGGATCGTATTTATCAAATTTTTGAATTATTGAAAAAGGATTAAATGAGGAGTTATGGTCTTATGGAGATCGGATTTTCTACTATATCGAACTTCAAATAAGACCTCGAAAGTTTCTAAATCAATATAGATTTATTAGGCCGAATTAGGGTTTAATTAAAATTTTTCGATTTTTATCCATTAAATTTTCGGTCCATTTAATTCAACTCACCGGTATCCGGTGGCGGTAAGGCGTTTTTGCTTCTCCAGCTCGTCCTGTTGCTGCTTGGTGAGCGCGGCGCGTTCGCGAGCGGCGGCGGAGAAGGTCAGCATGCGTCCCGCGCTCACCCCGACCTCGGGCGCTTCAGCAGGCGCTTTCTTCTTCACAGTCGCCGCGACAGGCTTCCGCCGCAACATTTCTACGGAAGGCGCCTCCTCAACCTGAATTTGGAAAATTTTTTATGAAATCTATAAGTGAATTTTTGATTATAAAGAAAAGCGAAGAGATAAAAAAAATTAAGTAATATATCTCAAACTCAAAACTCAAAGTAACAATTTCTGACCTGGTGTATCAACTCTGCCACCGCCGATGCGTCATTTCGATTTGCTTGTTGCATCAAAGTGTTAAAATCCTGAATAAAATTCATTAAAACGCAGAAAAGTGAACTTGGATGGAATTTATATTGCATATATTGCCATAAGCTCTAAAAACAGCGTTTTTTAAACCTGTCCTCCTCCCGCCGGTGCCCTTGCAATCCGTGGTTTTTTGATGCCTGTTGCTGATGGCATTGAACTTCCGCTTGGCTTTTGCTGTAGAACAGCAGGGGTTTGTCCATTCTTCTTGATCAGCTGTTGCTTGACTGGCTGTGAAACTGTTGGGGATTGAAAAATGGGCACAGATTGGTCTGGAGGAGCAACGCGCTTCTTCGGGATGACGAATTTCTAAAAAAAAATTCATAAAATGAAACAATAAAAGGAAATTAAATCATCCGAAAACAAAAAAATATACACATAAAAATCTTAAGAGTAAAGTTTTATAATCTAGTTTTCGCTTTTCAGCAAAAAAATCTCTTAAAAATAGCAATTTATGAATTTTTATACGGGGAAAGCATTAAAAAATTTATTTTACAAAATTTTCTATCGTGTAAGACTAGCCTAATCCTAATTATAGCTTTTTATGGTGCACGCTGAATGCGTTGAATCGATTTTTTATATGTAGTTTGATTATGTAGTAAGTATTGAGATTTTTAATAAAAAAAATCCTTAAGCTTTTAAAACGTGTATTTAAAATCGTTTTTAAATTGAAAACCAGAAATTTTTTTCCAAAATCTGCAGCTCACATCTGACGGGCGTTCGGTTGCGGTCGATGACGTCGGCGGAGGATTGCGATGACGTCGCTCATCTGTTGCGTTTCCTGCTGACGATAGTGAGTCATGTCGTGCAACCGGTGCGTCACGCGGTTCTTGCGTCTTTTCTCCGTTCTTGGCGGATGCGTTCCGCGCTGCAATCCGTCGCTTCAGCTCCAACTTCTCGCGCGCCTTCTCATTTGCCAGCCGCTCCATCTGTTGCCGCTGACGCGCTTTCACCTGGCGGTCCGCCTCGTGCGCCTTGCGTTCCTGACGACGTGCGTTCCGCTCTGCCTGCTCCACCAGCTCTTTGAAGTCCATTTTTGAGAGCAGACTAGTAATAGAGTCGAACTCTGTAAAAATTGAATAATTGAAAATGGATTTATATCAAATAAATAGTAAAAAACTATAAAATTATACTGTACTATTATTTTTTCTACCGAAAAGTTGGAAATGGATTTTTTATTTGAAACGAAAAAAGTGTTCGCTGAAACGAGAGAATGCTCATGAAAAAGTGTTGAAGAGAACGAAAAGACTGCTCATGAAAATGAAAAAGAGTGCTCATTGGTACTGTAACACGTCCGCTAACTTTTGGGTAAAAAATAATAGATCAAGATCAGTAACAAAACAAGTCAAAGTCAGAAACGCAGAGGAAGAATTATAGCAAAGGCAAAGCAATGAAATTTGAGAGCCATAAAAAAGAATAGCTTGTTATACTAGTATAAAATTTATAAATTTTTTTATTTAGCTTTGGCTAACTCTTGTTGTAAAGACTGACAAAATGGGAAAAAATCATCAAGGTACTGCTTGAAAATTTTTTCTACCCAAAAGAAGCAAAAATACAAAACCTCTGAAGCGAAAAAAGTGTTCGTTGAAATAGCCTAGGAATTATCAAAAATTTCATTTTCGTGGATTTTTTGAAGTATTTTATAGTTTTGTACATCTGGAGATGTTTTGTCCTTGGGGATGTTTTGTAGCTTCACAGGGAACCTTTTGCATGCAACTTGCATGATGCAAGCCATTATTTTCTATAAAATTCGATTTTTCATTATTTTATTGAAAAATTTAATTGCAAAAACTCATTTTTTACATGTATTTTTCAGTTTTTTCACAACTTTTTTTTCAAATTTTTAACCTGTAGAAGCACTGGTACGTGTAAAATGCCGCTTAGCACGTGTAAAAGCCAAATACGTTTCAAACACGGACAAGTCTTTGCACTTGTTTTTGGCACGTGAGTACGTTACACGTGTACCCCCTACCTACTGGTATGTTGGCTACAACTCCCTAGAACCCAGCTCGTTAGAACCCAACGAACGAAAACTTTTTTTTGAGGCTAGCTAGGCCAAAAACATAATCTAATTATACTATTTGACAAATGTAAGGTACACAATTTTGTCCTTTTTTGATTTTGGCGAAATTTGGCGTTTTGTTTTTATGGGATTATTTGTCTATGTTAGCGAATATTAACAGCTAGAGAGAAAGAAAAGAGATATATGCTTAAATAGTACAATGAATGTTCGAGAAAAGAAGGAAAAGAAGCAAAAATTTATGAAACAGTGAAGGTGAACAATATGTTAGACATTGTCATCGGAGAAGTCGATGAATCATTTTTGTTTTCGCATTTCCTTTTCTCTTTCATAATGTAACCACGGTGTTGACTAAACTAGGTTATTTTGCTGATGCAAAATTTCTATTGCAAAATTTTTCATTTTTCCCTGTTTTCATTTCTTTTTGGATAAGGAAATAAATAGGGCCACTATTTTTTTGGAGATGTTATCGCAAAAAAAGCTGTTGAACTTTAAATATTAAAACCGGCTTAAAAAAGCCAGAGAATTTCAAATTCCTTTTAGCTACTATTTTATAACACACGAAAGCACAATTGGGTTAAACAAAATATATCTATTTTTTCTCTGTTCATTCACTTGAATTTAAATGTCTTACACAATATTTTATTTGCAAAAATTCTCTCCCAATCGGATTAGAAATCTTTTTACCGTCCTTATCACCTAATATACTAACTAAAAATAAAAAGCACTAACTGGATTAAGTTTTCATATATCCCTTTTTTTATTTTACTGCCGTATTCTATTTTTTTTAGATAATTATGGTTCGACATAAACAAAACTTATCAGCGATTGATGCGGCACCCTGCTCTTCATCTACGATGCAGGAACAGAATGGCGGGTTCAAAGCTCCCGATAAAAAAAGCGGATTGTTGGATGAAAGGGTTCAAAGCTCCCTAAAAAAGCGGTCTGATCTATCCAGAAAAGAATGTACTGAAATAAAAAGAGACTCTTACAAACGAAAATCATTTGAATTTGATGAAATAATTAATTTAGATGAAATTGATTTAGAAATGCGAAAAGTTAATACTAATACAAATGATATAATGGCATGTGAAAGTGTTGATCCGACGAATAGAAAAAATTATTATAAAGAATACAATCAAAAAAATCGAAGTCCAAAAGTCCCCCGTGCTCAAATGACAGATGAACAAAAAAGATATGAAAGAACAATAACTGCTAAATATGTAACTGAACATAGAGAACGGTTAAAAATAAATGAATTATCCACTTATTTGATGGCTAACCAATATGATGTCAGTAAGATTGAACCATATAGACTTAGCGATTTTAACATAAAATGCAATCACTGTCCTGCTATTCATTTTTATGAGGAGCAGAGTAAATTACATGGCCCTAATGAATTTTTCGACTGTTGTAATTACGGTAAACACGCCAACTTAGAGGAATTAATTCATGATTACCCTATTGATTTGCGTCTTTTATATCAACCAGAACTTGATCATGATAATTATACCAAAATTGTTGAATTTCACAGAGATTTCAAGAAAAATATACGCGCATTAAATTCATCTTTTTCATGTGCTTCTCTGGGTTGCATGCGATTTAAATTTCCTGACAAAAATATACCAATTTTTAAAATACAGGGTGGTGTCTATCATTCATACAATTCAGTTGCACAATCTGATAACATCGATGAATTGCCAACTAATGGTCAGCTATATTTCATTGATACTGATCAAGCAATAGATTTTCGAATAAATGCTTTTGTTGATCGAGTTAATGCTGATCCGAATAATAGAACTATTGAGCTCATAGCCTACATTGATACTTATTTACGAGAATACTATATATATTCACAATCATATGAAATGATGAAAGATGTGTATGAACAAGCTATTGAACAAGCAAAAGAAAATGGCACTGATATTCCTGAGATAACTATGTTATTTGATATTAGAGAGGGTTCAGATTTAAGGCGTTACAATATTCCTAGGTCTAATGAAGTATGTGCTATTATTTGGCGTGATGCCAATGATGATATACCAGCGGCAAACGTTATAGTTCATGCAAAAGGTAGTAAAAAAATTGATAAGATTTATCCATTAAGTCCTATGGTAGAACCAATGTGTTATCCGCTTTTTTATCCGACTAATTATCGCGGTTGGCATTATAATTTGAAAAATTTATTGGGGAAGAAAATATCTTTGTGTGATTTTACAAAATATAAATTATTTTATCGAAATGATGAAAAATTTTTACCACATCATTATAGTGGGAAATTATTCCAACAGTGGTGCGTTGACCAGGCGGCACGTATAGAATGGGACCGATTAAATTATATAAGATTACATCAAAAAGAAATTTGTAAAGAAGTATATAGTGGCGTAGATAAGTTTTTACAAGCAAAAGCTACAGAAGAAGGTGCATATGTGAAAAAACAAGTAATTTTGCCCTCCAGCTTTACTGGGGGACCAAGAAATATGCATGAAAGTTTTATGGACGCTATGACCATTGTAAATGAAGTAGGACGTCCTGATTTATTTATAACTTTTACATGTAATCCCAAAGATGAAGATATTCTAAAATGTTTGTTACCTGGCCAACAAACACATGATAGACCAGATATTGTGGCCAGAGTATTTAATTTAAAAGTTAAACAATTTCTGAAGGAAATAATTCATGATGAAATCTTTGGAAAAGTTGCTGGGTTTTGCTATACAATTGAGTTTCAAAAAAGAGGTCTTCCTCATCTGCACATGTTACTTACATTAAAATCATCAAACAAATGGAAATCCGCAGAAGAAATTGATAAATTTATTTCAGCTGAAATTCCTGATGAGATAGAAGATAAAGAATTGTATGATTTGGTCACTTCGCTTATGATTCATGGTCCATGTGGGCCGAATTTTCCAGATGCTATGTGTTGGTGTCAAAAAAAGAAAAAATGTAATAAAAAATTTCCCAAACAATTTAGAGAAAAGACTGAATTAAATGAAAACAATTATCCGCTTTATAAAAGACCAAATAATGGTAGATCAATTGTGAAAAAAGATTGGAAAACTGGTAAAACAAAAGTGATGTCAAATCAGGATGTAGTTCCCTATAATCGATATTTGATGAAAAGATTTAAAGCACATATAAATGTTGAAAAAGTGGCTGATATTAAAGCTGTGAAATACATATATAAATATATATTTAAGGGTTATGATGCTGCAACGGTAAGATGTGTAACATCGGAAAATGGACAAGTAAAAGAATTAATTTATGATGAAACAGGGAATTATCTTGATGCCCGTTATTTAAGTCCAGTCGAAGCATGTTGGAAAATTTTTAAATTTCCATTACAAGAAAAATCACATTCCATTCAAAGATTGCCGGTACACTTAGAAAACGAACAAATTATTTTCTTTGACGAAAATGATGAGGAAGAACAAATTTTAGAAAAGCGTGATAAGAAGAGTAAATTAATGGCTTATTTTGATTTTATAAATGAGAATATAGGTGTAGAATTTTTATACCCGGAAATGCCAAAATATTGCACCTGGAATTCCAAACTTGGTAAATGGCAATTAAGAAAAAATCCAGAAAAAAGCAAAGCATTAGGACGGATGTATCCGGTTAATCCAACTGAAGGTGAAAAATATTATCTTCGCTATTTGTTACTTCATGTGTATGGAAAAAGTTTTGATGAGCTCAAAACTGTTGATGGAATAAAATATAATACATTTGCACAAGCATGCTTAGCTCATGGATTAATAAAAGATGACAACGAATGGAAATTTTGTTTAAAAGAAGCAAGTCATTTTAAATTTCCTGCAGCAATGAGAAATTTGTTTGCAAGCATTTTATTATTTGGGGATCCTAAATATCCAGAAAAACTTTGGGATGAATTTAAAGATAATTTGTCAGAGGATTTTTTACGAAATTATCCTCCACAACAAGCATATAAATTGACTTTGTTTCGAATTAATATACATCTTATGCAGGAGGGTAAATGTATAGCAAATTATAAATCATTGCCGCAAGAATATGTTGAAAATTATGATGAGGATGAAATGGTTAATCCAGATGAAGAAATGAAAATGGCCAAAAATTATTATAGCTATATGAATAAGGATCAGCAAAATATATTTGATTTGATTGAACAAATAGCAAATGGGGAAATAAAACAAAAGTTAATATATATTGATGGACCTGGTGGAACAGGAAAATCATATATATTAAATGCTTTGTATCATTTAATAAATGGTTATAAAAGAAATATTACTAATATGGCTTTTTCGGGTATAGCTGCAACTCTACTTAAAAAGGGTCGAACTTTACATAATCGATTTAAATTTCCATTAAATCTTAATGCGCAAACACTTTCGGGAGTGGTATCGGGCAGCAAAGCAGCAGAAGAAATATTAAAAAGTGATTTTTTTGTAATTGATGAAGCAACTATGACCCCTAGGTTCGCTCTAGATGCAATTGAAAAAAAATTAAGAGAGTTAACTAAATGTAATCAAATGTTTGGTGGTAAATCTATAATTATGGCAGGTGATTTTCGGCAAACTTTACCAGTGAAAAAATTTGCAATAAAAAGTGAAATTATTGATTTGACAGTTAAAAAATCAAAATTTTGGAAACATTTTGAAATTAAAAAATTGACAATTAATAATAGAGCGAAAGATTCTGTTTTTGCAAAAGAGTTGCTCATAATTGGAAATGGGGAGCACCCTGGAACATCCATACAATTACCTTCGAGTTGTATTTTACCCGATACAAAAAATTTAATCGATGAAATATATGGTGATATCTTTTTTAACAAGAATTATATCGAGTTGAAAAAAAGAATGATTCTTTCACCATATAATGATCTAACTGATTTTTATAACAATATGGCAATCGAAAAATTCCCTGGAGAATATGTCACTTATCTAAGCATCGATGAAATTGAAACAACAGAAAATTTTCCGGTCACAACCGAAATAGCAAACTCATTTAATGCCCCCGGTTTCCCACCTCATGAATTGCGCTTAAAACCTAATTGTAAGATCATGTTACTTCGAAATATTAGTGTAGAAACTGGTTTATGTAACGGTACAATTTTACAAGTATTGGAATTAAAAGAACATCTAATTAGATGTATAATTATTGGAGGCGAAAAAGACGGAAAAGAAGTATACATTCATAGAATAAGTTTAATAACCGAAACTGAATTTCCAGTCCCATTAAAAAGACATCAATTCCCAGTTCGTTTAGCCTTCGCCGCAACTTTTATAAAAGGCCAAGGTTCCACATATGAAAAAATAGGTATCGATTGGTCACGACCAAGTTTTTCCCACGGCCAAACATACACGGCTTTGTCGCGAGTTGGTTCGTGGGATCAAATAAGAGTAAAATTATCCGAAGAAAATAAAAATGGTTTAATCGAAAATATAGTGTGGAAAGAAATCTTATGATTATGATTTATGTTTATAAAATAGTTTGTATGATATTCTTTATCCGTATAAAAAAGTAGGAATTTTAATTTTGATTTTATTATTTTTAAATTTTAGGCATTTTCAATTGTATTATTCACTTCGACGGTCACTCTTTGGTGCCTATCCGACTTCTTCTATCCACTCCTGGACAACTACAAAATTAAGGTATTTTTT
>LDKF01003222.1:0-11598 GCA_001026735.1 Rotylenchulus reniformis | reverse complement strand
GGGGGGGGGGAGGAAGAGAGCGTGGCTTGGCCGGAGAGTGGTGCTCTTGGCCCCTCAATACCCTCTCTCTCTCATTTTCTTTGTTTCTCTAGCACCCCCCGGTTCTTCCGAACACTCTCTCACTCTTGCTCTATACCTCATACTCTGACTCTCTCTATCTGGCCCCTCATCGAGTTAGCTCTCTCTCTCTCTCTCTCTCGTCCTATGCACTATGCACTCTCTACACTTTCATAACACTCTTTCTTTGCCTACCTTCTCCCTCTCTCTCCATGGCCACGGGGCATCTCTGCCTCCCTCTCTCTCTGTCCTATGCATTCTCTAATGTCCCTAAATCTCTTTCTCCGGCCTCCCACGTTTGGAAAGGGGCAGACACACAAAAAGGTTGGTGTGGCCGTGTGGGTTTCCTCCTTCGCTGCACTACCACGTGGTCCTGTTTTGGTTGATGAGCAGCATCTGGGAAGAAATGAGGATGGATGGGGGGAGGGGCTTTTCCGAATGTTGGTGACTGGTCTCTCTAATGCTGATGTGTCGCTCGCAGCGCAGTTGGCTGGATGCCCCCGGAGGGGCTGCTGAGGGTGAGAAAAAGGCGAGAGAGTGTGGGGTAGAGACGCAGAGGATCCGGGAAGAGAGTCAGAGAGAGTGAGAGAGACTTCGCGAGATGCAGAATCTGGAAGAAGAGACAGAGGAAGTGAGAGATTTCGTAAGAAGCAGAGAGATAGGAAAGAGAGGAAAGGCGAGAGAACACATGAAAGGAGGAGGGAGTAGAGAAAAGGTGGAATGTTGTGAATCATCGGGTCAGGCAGTGATGGAGGCGAGAGAGCGCGCGGGGTAAAGACGCAGAGAATCCCGAGAAGAAAGGCAAGGAAGCGAGAAAATTCGAGAAAGGCGAAGGAAGAGAGAGAAATGGCAGAATGCACTTAGAAACGAGAGGAAAAGAATCAAAGATTTTTCTAGAGAGAGGGAGGGAGTGTGTGAAGGAAGAGAGCAGGCGGGAAGGATGAGAAAAAGAGGAATGGTCGAGAGAGTTTTGGATGCTGTGAAATTTAGAAGAGACAAAGAAGCAGGGATAACCAGACACCCCATATCTCTCCGTTCCATCTGCCCTAATTTTCGCTAAGGCTTACCACGAAATAACGGCAAGACAAAACACCAAAAATGCCAAAAATACTACGAAAGGTCTTTACATCGAAACATCTATTTATAAAAAACCTAAATTCACGATAATAAAAAGATCAAAAACGCATTTTCTTTTTCTATGACGCTGATTTATGCTTGAATTTTCAGTTTTAGTCGTTTTTTAAAATTAGACCTTTCGTAATTCAAAGTATTTCTTCATCCCCCGCCGATGGAATGGAAGGGATAGTGGATGAAAAGGAGGAGCTCCGGAAGCAAGCAAAACAGCTTGTTTTTGCTGGTATTTTTGGAACGGAAATAGCAACCTTTCGAGGGGACGGCCGGTAAATAATCGTCGTAGAGGGGACAACAATTTTGGATTTCGAAATACATATTTGTATTTCTGGGTAAAATTTTATTTTTTGGCCATGGCCAGGGAATTCATGGAATGTGGGGAATTGTGCCATTCTGTAAGTTGTGGTAAGTTGCGCGGGATTGTGCTATTATCCGGTTGCGAGCATGTGACAAGCAAGTTGCGCGAGTTGCGGGATGTGGCACAAAATTCAAAATTGTGCGAGTTGCGAGCAGATGTGCCATGCTATAAATATAAATCACGCAAAGTTGCGGGAACTGTGCCATTCTCGGAACTGTGCAAACAGCTTGTTTTTGCTGGTATTTTTGGAACGGAAATATGTAGCAACCTTTCGAGGGGACGGCCGGTAAATAATCGTCGTAGAGGGGACAACAATTTTGGATTTCGAAATATTTAATATTTCTAGGCCAAATTTTTTTGGCCATCAAAATATTTTATTTCTGGGCCATATTTTATTTATTGGCCAAGGATTTCAATGGAATTTAATTTTTACATTCCTACTTGCGGGGAATTGTGCCATTCTATAAGTTGTGGCAAGTTGCGCGGGATTGTGCTATTATCCGGTTGCGAGCATGTGACATGCAAGTTGCGCGAGTTGCGGGATGTGGCACAAAATTAAAAATAGTGCGAGTTGCGAGCAGATGTGCCATGCTATAAATATAAATCACGCAAAGTTGCGGGAACTGTGCCATTCTCAGGATTGCAACATTTAAGTTGCGCGAGATTGCACAATTTTGCGAGCAGTTGTACCATATGTATCAAGTTGCGCTGCGCGAGCAATTGTGCCATTATAGTTCGCATGCGCGAGTTGCGAGCAGTTGTGCCAAGTTGCGCAAACCAAAAGTTGCCTAACAACGTCAAAAAAGAGATGTTGTAGCAACTTTGGGGAACATAGGTAATCAAAATGATAAGACAACAAAATGGGCGATGATAATGATAAGGGCCCACAAATAATATTATTGCGGATTCAGCAACTTTTTTTTGGTTGTTGTTATAGGAGCAAAACCAGCTCGATAGAGTAAGAAGAGGAATTCCCCTCTCACGATGTGCGATCGGGCGATCCCAATCGCCATAATCCATCGATCATCGCGCCAGTGATCAGTAGGGTCGCAACTTTTATGCAAATGCATATTTTTTTTGCTGGCTCAGAACTGCCTGAAAATCACGTAAAACATGTTTTTAGCATGTTTTGAACGCTCTAGCATGGATTTCTAACTGCATATTTTTGCATATTTTCGACTTTTTGCGCATATTTGCATATTTCGCATATTTTGCGCATATTTGAGCATATTTTGGGCATTTTTGTGAAAAATATGCATTTTTTGAAAAATTTTTGCATATTTTGGGGATTTTTGAGCATATTTTGGGCATTTTTGAGCATATTTTGGGCATTTTTGAGAAAAATATGCATTTTTTGAGAAATTTTTGCATATTTTGGGGATTTTTTTTGCATTTTTTGAAATTTTTCGGACATTTTTCAATTTTTTTGGCAATTTTGAAAAATTCTAGAATGGTTAAACTTTTGTAATTTTCAAAGAAAAATGACCAATTTTCTTAAGAAAACACATTGTTTTTGCAAAAAATCTCCAAAAAGGCATGAAAAAGGCCAAAAATGCAAAAAAAAGTACCAAAAGTTAATCTTAACCTAAAAGTGCCTTAAATATGCAAAAAACCACTTTAAATAGTAAAGAAAATTGCTTTTTAGAGAAAATTTTTGCATTTTTAGGTCATATTTTGCAAAAAATTTGCGCATATTTTGAGCATATTTTGGAAATTTTGAGCATATTTTGCGCATATTTTAGCACTTTTCCGTGCATATTTTATGCGCATATTTAGGAAATTTTTGCGCATAAAAGTTGCGACCCTAGTGATCAGTGAGATCGGCGACGGGGGGGGGGTGATCATAGCAGAGTCAGGGATCATCCCCGATTCGAACCCCGATTCTAGTCGGGGGTAATAAAATTCTCCACCATAAGAATTAAATTTATTTCAAAAAATCAACCAAAAAGGAATTTCTACAATTTTTAGCCCTGTGAACTCCTGACCAGTTGGATTCCGTGAATAAGGGTTTTGAGCCGGAATGAGAGGGTGATCGACCTTCAACAGAACCTCAGAGACCATTGAAATTCGGGGTTCTAATCGGGGTTAGGATCAAAATCAGAGAAATAAGATCCTCATCAGAGCCAAACGAAAATTGGGGTCAGGATTAGGGTCGAATTCGGAAATGGTTGATCCCTCGGGGAAGGAACGGAATGCTTTATCAATCCCCCGATTCGATTTTGGACCCGATCACGCGGTGGTTACATATTTGTTGTGCAAATTTGGTAACGAAATGTTTTGTTTATCATAAATACAAATCATACTCCCCCTCGTGGGATGATGGAAGTGTTTGTTTATGGGTTGTGCGAATTTTTGGTAATTTGGGGCCAAAAATGAATGACGCGACGATATTTACCAAACTTGGCTATTTTGACACCAATGGATGGTGTTTCCCTATAGGTGATAGAAAAAGATCATCGCGATCCTTTTCCTTATTTACGCATACATAAACCAAAAGATCGGAGACGGAAAACTATAAAAATTGGCCATTTACTACTTACATGTTGATTTTTCCAAAAATTTTTTTTACAAATTTCATTTTATAAAATTTCACAAGAGAAAGCAAAATGTAGAGCAGAAATTTCTGAAATAAGAAGGCTTCTCCTGTCAAAAATTGGAGTTGGTTGATTGGATAAATGATATAGTCTCACTAGCCTCTGGAGAGAGAAAGGGCGGAGGTTTGAATCCCTTAAGAGAAATCTTATTTATTTTTGTGGGATATCTAAAATGTTCTGTAACAGAATCGATTTTTAGCAAAATAAAACTATTTTGGCGAAAAAATACTATTTGAAAAATAGGAAAACCCAACATGTAAAATTGATAAAAATTCCAAACAGAAAATTTAGCGAAAACCAGGAACGATAGAAAAATTGATTAATATTTGTTTGCTGATCTGTTGCCAATTGATGATCTTTTTGTCCACCAAACTGATCGGAAATTTGATAAGGATCAGGCTAGGATTTCGATTTTAGTAAATTGTTTTCCACATTTTAAATCTAAAAAAATAGACTGATTGCCTCATTTTTCGACGGGGCTAACTAAACGCCAATTTTCGCACTTTGACATCGTCAAACTTCAACATTCCCAAGCTCTTCTATCTGATCAGACCATTTGTTCCTGGCCGATCAAGGTAATCACCAAACAGACGACCTTTGGACCCCCAACAACTGATCTGGGACAGGGGGGTAAGTCACGTTGTTGGACTCCCCTCCCCACCGGTGATGGGGTGATTGACGAGCGGTGGAACGTCTCCGAAAAAATTCCTTCGGTTTTTGGGGTTCCGTAGCATAATCATCACATTGGTTTTCGTGATCCCCGGCGGGGTCCAAAGTCCTTCAACGGCGGCAGAGAGGTGATCAGCCTCCTCCGCCATTTTTTGCCCCCTAAACAACAGGGTCGGGGTCGTTCGTCCCCTTCCCCCGTTCTTTGCTGATTATTGTGTTAATAATTTCTGATAAAGGATTTCTTCGTCGAATTTCTCGGAATTTTGACCCTGATCTGGCTCGAATGATCATTGTTCTGATCATACTGATCAGAGCAATTGCCGATCAGAAAGACACCGTTTTAGCGGTTTTATCTGGAGGGTTTAGAGGTAAATTTTTTGATTTGATCGAGGAGGGATGTTGATCGGGGGTCTTCGAACAAATTGGTCAGGGTGGTTCTGATTTTGGGAATCTGATCGGCGCAGCGCTCTGATCGGGTCATAATAAAGAGAATTCTGATCAAGCAATTCTGGTATAAACGTGGCATGCTAATCGGAGGAGAAAATTCTGATCTAGACTTTCAGATCGATCGAGGGGGATGTTGATCGGAGGGATTTAGAACAAAATGGCCAGGGAATGTTCTAAAATTTAGAACTTCTGACTTCTGTTCGGGTTACTTCTGATCCGATCGGATAGTTCTGATCAAACTCTTTCGATGCTCCACAGAATTTGTCATAATGACTTCCGGCTGGCAGCAACTGTTGTTCTTCCGCTTGTTGGACCACCATCGTCAACAGCGTCAAAAATGTGTAAACATCGGCGGCTGGCAGGTGGGGGGTCAAAAAGCAGAAACGTGACTTTGACATAAAACAACAGCCGAATTGACGCAATCGGGATCGAAGATGGAACTTGAGAAGTGATCAGGAAATGATTTTTTGATTTTTAAGGAGAAAAATTTAAAATTTGCATACAGAAAATCCATATAATTTTACAGAGCACCATGGTATGAATATGGATTAAAAGTGATGTGATGGTGCAATAAAAATTGTAAATCGAATTTTCAATGAGTATGAAAAGATAATAAAACGAAAAACGCATTGTAAGGAGGGGCGTGAAGGTCCGAAAAATCGGAATTTAACTTCCAAAATGTAAGAAAATCGCAATTTGAAAATCGATCATCTCTGCTTGGACCATATCAGAGAACAAAATTATTGGTCTCGAATATGTGCTTTAATTGAGGATCAAACTACAACTTTCTACTATATATCGAATTAAGCCATTTTTCGTCCTTGACAAGTCGCCTGGCAACAACAGAGGAGCCTTACTCCATTGGATTGGCCAAAAAATGCACAAAAAGGCCAAAAAATTAATTCAACCGTTTTTAGTTCCACGAAATGTAAATCATTACCAACTGAGCCATGCTTGCTGTCTAATAAATGAATGGCACCAAGGGTCAAAAGAGTCCAAGAAATTCCAGAAAAAATAACAGAAAATTTAAGTATCAGACCGGATCCGAACCCATGACTCTTAATATCAGCCATGAGCCAGAGTCGAACCCTAAAATAGCCTCTAAAATGAAGTTCCAGGGATTTATTAGTCAAAAAATAGACCAAAATAATAATTCAAGAACACCTTAAATTGGATTTGAACCCACCCCATTACAAAACTATTTAGCAAAGCTATTACCCACTAAACCATGGGTTCATTTGGCCAAATTGACCCCTCCCCCGAAAAATGTGGCCACATGTGCCTAATGAGGTGTCGAATTGCCTCCCAAAACCCATGGGTTTTCCCCGCTAGTCCATCACTCTCCTACTAGGGGAGAGGGGACACGTCAGCCCAAATTAGGGCCAAAAGCACCTAAAAAATTGTGTTTTTGGGGGCCCAGGAGGAGGAGGAGGAGTGGGATGGCACACATCCGTGGGAATTGCGTTGGACATTCCGCTCTGTGTTCTCTTCATCCACACCCATTATGGAAAAGAAGAGGCGAATTTTTTTTTCGAAAAACCCCATTTTTAGTTTTTTAAAACATTTTTAAAGGTGCTAGGACGTGGACCTTTGGAAAAACAAAAATTTGAAAAAAATGGCTGAAAACTTTCAAAAAACTGTCCTCGATTACTAACCAAAAGCAATAAAAGGCAATTATATTCACAGTCTGAAATTATAAATTTTTTGATCTTTTTTCTATTCCTTGGATAGTTTTGAACATAATTTTTGAAAATCACTGAATATCGATGAATTAAAAGAAAAAATAGAACATAATAGTTATGGCCTAGTAAAGTTTCAGTTTAATAGAATCATTTGGCGATTTTCTAAAATTCCGTAACACTCATTTTTTATTGCTGGGGTTTTTAAAATTTTTTATATAAAAAATAACGGCAGAATTGAACAAAGCCAGATTTTTATTCTAAAAATTTGCCGAAGTGCAAAATGCCAGAATTTGTTTCTATTGGACGCAGCAACCTAATCGAGGTAGAATCTATATGGAAAATCATGAAAAATCTTAAACCTCAAAGATCAATGACCAATTTGACCCGCTACAGCAACCACAGCAGGATTACTGTACCATTCATGGCCTGACGGTTCGAAAATAAAATTCGGGAAGAAATTTCAAAAAATTATTTTTTCTAGCCCATTTCGAGCCACATCATCCGGCGGAGCTCGTCCCTACAGTTCCCATCTCCAACATCAGGCCGCTATCATGCGCAACGGAAGGTGATGGAATACTGTAACTACCGTAGTAGTAGTTCTTATAGTTATGGCCATTGCATTATTGTAAGGTTAATGGAGGGGCAAAACCGTAGAGTCGGAATCATCGATCCTTAGGGATACCGTATACCCTTTAAAGGTATCGTACTCAAGAGTCTAGACCGGTCTTCAGACTTAAAACTACCATCACTTTTATTAGAGTTCAAAATTTTGAGAAAAAACTTACCAGTAGTTAGGTGGGCTAAAAACATGTGAAAGTACGCTACGTGAGTTAGAACTTGTCGTCAAAAAACCAATAGAACGCATCGCATACTTCATGAAGTTCGTGCACGTACTACAAAACGGGTTTGAACTCTGCTCTTATTGTAAACCGGGTAAAGTTATGAAGTAGTCTAGCGAGCTTTCACCCCCTACTAGAGTTGGATTTCGTACTTTCAAATTGGTACGATACACGAAGCTAACCATTACTCTGGATCTGATCTACCGTATACCCAACTTTGTAAAGTACTGACTTTACCCTGTGAATGTACGGTATCCCAGGCCAGCCACCATGCTCATCAGCCCAACTTCCTGCACTCGGCCATCTGCACCCTCAAGTCGTCCAGTGCCTCCATCTATGCGTCGACGTTGAGTGCCGCTGGACTGCTTGGCGGCGTTGGACTTGGGGGTCTGCGTTCCCGGACCGGATCCGCGGACTCCACCGAGGCCATAAATTTGTGAGACAAAAATATAAAAAATTGGGCCAAAAGTTTCAATTCTGGCCAAATCGGCCAATTTTAGTTTGATCCAAAAGGCTTGTTAATTTAGGCCCAAATTCTGATCAAAATCTGCAAATATTGGACAGGATAATTATGATCTTTTTGGTGAGACTTCACTAATCTCAAGCAAATGATCATTTAATCCATTTTATTTGGCCAATTCAGATCCAAATTTGGCAAAATTAGGCTATTATGGTTTAAAATAGGGTGGTAAAAATTCGCCAACTTCGTCAAATCTGGACATATGCTAGCCAATCAAATCTGAACAAAATGTTTTTTTCGGTCCAAAATTCCGCAACTTCTAAACAAATTGGGCCAAGTCCGGAAATTATGTATTCACCAAATTCAACCGTTGGACAAAATTGGCTAAAAATTAGCTATTTTATTCAAATTTCGATCAATTCGGTATAATTAATCAATTAATCAAAATCTGGCCAATTTTAGGAAAAAATCGAATAAATTTTGCACATTTCGAGAGGTCAATTTAACCATATAGCATATTCTCCTATACAGATCGATTCTTGTCCATATATAGCCATTCAACCCTTCTTATCGATCGAATCAAGCCAAAATGGCCAAAAATAGATCATACCAATATATTTTCTAGAATAATATAATTTATAATTATTGATCAATATTAGTCCATCGGAGGACAAAAAAAATGATTTACGGCCACAGGTACACAATGATGACGGACTACCGGTGCTGTTGCGGGCTGTTCCGGCTCCGGACCGCGTCCATGCTGATCGGCGTGTTCATATGCATGGGCTCAACATTGGGTGGGTGATTGATCCCGAAAATTCAGGCCAAATGTACCCACCGAAAATTAGGGTTTTAGGGGAAATTTCGAACTTTTTGGCCGAATTTCGAAAAATTAAAAATACCATTCGAATCAGCATAAAATTCTGAACAATTTTACCTTTTATAGTTTTTGTCTAACAAAAAAGTTTTAGGCCAGACTAGCCACATTGGGGATTTTTCTTTAACCACAAAATACAATATAGTAAAACATTCGAAATTATGCTCTTTTCACCCAGTCCGGAAGTGAGGAATATTCCCAAAATTTCTGTGAATCCGAGTGAATGAATGAATATTTCCAAATTCCAAAATTATTGGAAGTTTATTTGCAGAAAATATTTTTAAATCTTCGTGGATATCAAAATGTTTGAGCTTACCGGATTGCCAAAATTCAAGTCTTACGGGAATGTTACCGAACTTAAAAAATTCTCTCAGAATGTACTCATCAGTCATGGGGATACAACACCCAAAATTCCTGGATCCACCAGAATCCATGTGATTGGAACCTGCTCGAACATTCCCGAATTTGGATTGCGCGGGAATTTTCGGATGTTTCAGTGCCCGTGGTAAATTTCCCGAAATTCCCGAACATCGTTCTTGCAGTTCTCTGCGTGCTGTTGCTCCATTCTCCGGTGCCCCCTGCCGCCCTGCTCACCCCCTGGCAGTGCCAACTGCTGTGCCTGCCCGCCCTGGTGCTGGTCTCCTATGCCTTCCTGGCCTCCATGCTGATGTTGTTGGCGCTGGCCACCGACATCCAGTTCCTGGTCCTCCCGTTCCTGCTCAGCTGTGTAAGAATGTTTGGGACCTAGAACCAAGATTTGAATTTTCTGAATTAATTCCTGGACTTAGAACCTAATCTCTGAGGTAGAAAAATGATTCAAGAACGGCTCAAGGATTATGAAAACTCTGATAATGCGGTCCTATGATCTGGACCTTGGGATTTTTCTTGGACCTAGAACCGAATCTTTGAGGTAGAAAACTGAGGCCTAAGGTCTTAGAAGGGTTCTGGGATTATGATACCTTGGATAATCCGGTCCTAAAATCTGGATCTTGAGTTTTTTGGATCTGGATGTTTGGAACCAAAACATGGTTATGAGATTCTAATTCCATTAAAGTCTAGGATAAAATCCATGATGTGGCCCATGATCCATGATGTAGTACCACTCGGGATCTAGAAAAACAAATTTTGGTGCCAACAATCGGGTCCTATCAACAAGAAGTCCCTAATAATGGCACACGTTATAACCTGTCCGGTTATGGGTCTTAAAAATCAATTTTTGGATCTCTGAACCCAAAACTGGCTAATAAGTGGAAATGGTCATGCGGAAGCAGGAAAGTGATCTTTGATCTCATGGGACAACTGATCTTTGGACCTTTAATAAAGGACTTTGGGGATTTTTACAACAGTTCTCGAGCTTTTAGGTGCTCAACATGATGGGCTCCATGGCCCTCGGCCTGGTCCTGCTCCTCAACCCCCTGGCTTCCTACCATCATCGGCTGTCACGGATCGGCTTTTTGGCCGACCTTGTGCCAGCCGGCCTGGCTCTGCTCTCCTCCGCCTTGGTGGCCCTGAACCTGTGGTTTCTGGTGACCGCCGCTTTCACCTACGTGCTCATCCGGGACAAACGCAGCCTCTTCCTGTAAGTTGATCGTTGATCTCTTAGCCGCAAAGATGGTCTTTGACCTCTAGGCTAATAGATTTCCTTTAATCGCTTAATAAAATATCCTTGGCAGCTTTGATCACTTATCAACAAATATGAGTAGCTTAGCTGATAAAGATGGCCTCTTACAATTAGAAGTTTACAAGGCTAATGAACTTTGAACCCTCAGATTAGCGCCCAATGGATAGATACCGTATTCTCTCTAAAATAAGGCCTAGGCCTTATTTTTTTCAACCACCTCCGAATGGAGGCCTTATTTTAGAGAGGGGCCTTATTTTAGAGAGAGGCCTTATTTTTTTCAAAGGTTGTCGGAGAAGGCAAAACAGAATAAAAATTGATTTTTTCCAAAAAAGGCTGTTAAAAATGACCAATTTTCATAAGAAAAAGATTAAATTTTCTTATTCTCAGGCGGTCCCTATCAAGATTAAAAAAAAAGAAAAAAAAGCCTTTAAAGTTTTTAGAAAAAAAGCCCCTAAAGATTCATTTTAAAATTTTAGTTAAATTTTTTCTTGATAGTTTAAAAACTAAACTAACAAGAAAGGCATCCTGAAGAATTCTCCCCAGTGTATTACTTTATAACACCTCTGGCTTAACCCATCGTTGTCAGAATGAATCAATTTTTTCGTAATTATTCATTTTATCCTAAATAAAAAATTATTATTTTGCATTTATAGGAAAAAGGTAAAAATGATTTAAAAAATTTATTCAACTCTCATAAAGGGGGCCTTATATTAGAGAGGGGGCCTTATTTTAGAGGGAGGCCTTATTTTTTTCAACCATCTCCGAAGGGGGGCCTTATTTTAGAGAGGGGCCTTATTTTAGAGGGAGGCCTTATTTTAGAGAGAATGCGGTATCTGTGATCCCTCTGATTCCTTATTGAAGGG
>LDKF01003221.1:9186-20950 GCA_001026735.1 Rotylenchulus reniformis | reverse complement strand
TTGATAATGATTTTATTGCGCGAAAATATTAAAATCACGAAGATATATACCTACGAAATTGCCACTTTCATAGTCGGCAACCACCGGCGAAGTTATTGAGCAGTAGTAAAAGATGAGCAGGATAAGGACCAACCCATACACTTTTGAGATGATCATTTGGTTGGCGATTATCGACTTTTATTTTTTAGCCGATGGGTTCTACAAGTGATTGGAAGTATATTGTAGGCATATGGTAGGCAAACTGCTGGGTAGTAACTAGTAACTTTTATATGGTCGCTGTTGATATTGCAAGGAATTTCCCCAATTAAAAAAACTTATTTTCTTACTGGCAATGCCCATTCTTTCTTATTAAAAAAATATCTTACTGGTTTATCCCATTGTGGAGTGTATATCAGGGCTGAACATAATCTTTTCTAGATTAAGGATACCGTAATCCAAAATTTTTAAAGAATCTAAGTTCTTTTTCCAACAAATGGCTATATGAAGTAATTTTACTTAGGAATTATAATTATGAAAAACAAAAGCAAGTGGCATGCAAATTATTTATAATAATGCCGAATCTGTGAGATTTGCATTTATATTCACTGATTTTTAGGAATATAAAAAGAACCTATCTTTAGAGTTGCGACCATTAGAAATACTAGTAATTCTACTCTACTATTAAGATATATTAATATATAGCATTTTTATATTAAAATAGTTAAAAAAAATTAAGTAAATTTGCAAACAGATCCTTTTAATAAGAAAATAATCTAATTTTATAGAGATAGGTAGACCAATGAAACTGATATGAAGAGAGGACTATTTTCCTCCCATTAAATAGTCCATTGCTAATAGTTCAAATAAAAAGATAAACAAAATTGACTGTAACATTCTTGACACTAAAACGATAATGACGAGTTTGTTTATCTTATGGTTTCTGTTAATTCTTGTTGGCTCAATGAACTCTCAGTCCTCTGATTGATGAGTGTGTTTACAATAATACTCATCTAATTTATTATTGCCACAAGTAAACCTTATTTAGTCATTTTGTTCCACCTTTGTTATCTGCACAACTCTGATGAGTCCATGGTACGACCTTTTGCAGATCACATTATAGTAGAGTAACTGGGTTTAAACGAAACCTAGAAAACCGAGTTTGGTGGTAAAAATAGAATAAAAATAGGAAGAAAATATCATATTACAATTGTATTAACTCCTAGATCAACAGACATACATTTGAAGATAATTGGTCATTTGCTGATCATGACTTTGTTCAAATATGTTTAAGTGTTATTCTTTTTTTTAATTTTATTATTGCCTTCTCTTTCCTGAGAAGTTCCAATAAATCGAGGGTCGGATCCAATCCTGGAATACCACGGTTATCTATGGTCTCAAAAATTTTGTCACTATATGGGACATGGGTATTTGCTTAATTTACTGTAAATAAATAAGAATATGGAAAACTTTCTTCATGAATAGGGGTACAAAATTCATGAATAGCATTGCCAGGGTTTCGTTGACATTTCTTATTATTTTAGTCACAAAGAGATTTAGGTACAATATTTTATCTGTTATCAGCTAATCTTACTCAATTGTGAGTGTTAAAAATATTAGGATGATAAATTCCTGCTGGAAATTCTGCCATCTTTTTATTCATAAAAATTTCAGTATTTTTCATATGACTTGAAATGATTTACATAAGCTATTGTGCAGTTTTTTATTGATTATATTTTCTTCACTCGTTTATATTGTTATCTGAAATGATATTTCAATAAATAATCATCGGATTAATTTATTTATGGGTTGAAAAAATCAAATGGAAGANACCTCAGCGAGCCTATCCCCGGATCACGATCGGACATTTGATTATCGCATTGTTTCTTTCATTTATTTCATTTTTGCTTTATTTTGTTCGTACATTTCCTGGACACGCCCAACAATTGGTTTTTTAGGTTTTTGGTGATAAAATAATGTTTTTCTTGTGATATAAGGAAAACCCTTTTTGCTACTTTTGATGAAATGACTCACGAGCCTAGTCGAGACTAAAAAATGGAGGCCCATAGAAAGAAAATTTTTGAGAAAAAACCTCCTTGCATCATCATCTATGTGTTCGCCAATTATCATCTTTCAGTGTGAAACAAATGGTGCAAAAATGCCGGGCATTAGGAATATGTCCGATCAGCGAAGTCTAGAAAGAACATTTGAATATTTTACCAAATAAACAGGATAAGTATTAAAATTATAAACAATTTGATGTAAAAAATTATAGATTTTTTTATAACCTATATAAGATCTACTAAATTTAATGCCATAAACAAAATAATCTTCAAACTAATAAATAGCGGTTTGCCCACTTCGAATTTATTTTTTTTGTTACAAAAATATATTGTATCCAACTGCTGTACTAATTTAGAATTTCTAATTTATTTTCTTAATTAATGGCAGAACTTGTTATTATAGCTCTACTAAAACTTGGGTAAAATGTTAGACCGTCGGTGGCGTTCAAACTCTCTCCAATCCGAGGAGTGTTCAAACGCTCAAACTTTATTTCGCCTAAAATTATTTCGCCTACATATGACTATTTTAATGACCGGGCTTTCGCCTTGGGTCAAAAACAGGTTAGGTCATCGGTCAGGTCAAAACTCACATGACACTGACATACCTAGATATGACAATCCAGTCACCCTGCATACCGTAAAACCTGTATTATAACCCCCTCCATAGTGGGGTCTATTACAGGGAAGAGTTCAATTGCAAGGGATGTTATAATACAGGTTTTACGGTATATCTTATTTTCTTTTTTATACATATTCAAAGTGTTTATGCTTTCAAGCATATTGATTGAGTAGAATACTCCAAGATGAGCTCTCTACTTTTCTGCTCATCATAAATCTGTTTATTCTCCTACAAATGGTCTTTTCTGAAGGCAACATCACCATTGAATTGAATGTTGAAAAAGTTCAACAATTGCGCTGTTATGTTGGCATTTCGTGCGGACAACGTGGACAACAAGTCTGGGAAACTGAAACATACTATCCTGGTGTTAACAGCATTGAATGGCAAATTCCGAGCACCGGTAAGGTATGTTATTTATTAGTAATGTTCGAGACCTAATTTTCCCCGAGACTAGCGAACGAGACCGAGACCGATATTTTATCTCGAGACCGAGACTTCTTTAAAAATTAGCACATTAGAATCTAAAAATTTGTAGTGTAAATTCCGGTCAAATTTTATGAAAAATTCTCAACTTTACTGTAAGGCTGGAAGATGGCTGGACGGTTAGAAAGCCTATGGCGGGGGTTGCTAAGACCCACAAGAGAGACGAGCAAATGATCCCCAGTAATTCAAACGATAAGAGCATCAGTTTAAGGCGAGAGGAAAAGCGCTGATCTAATTGTCCGTCCGAAGGTCTTGCGGTTCGATTACCGTCCGGGGTTAATATTTTGCCCAACTCTTACTTGTTAGTTTACAAGTTCGACCCTATGCAACCTATGTTAGGACCCATTAATAGAATGAATAGTTTAAAAACAGCTGTATCAAAGAAAGACAAATTACAGACCCTACAATTCTTAAAATTTTCAAAATTAATATACTATTTTCACTGCGAATAATCAAAAAAATACCAATTATTTTAAAAACTTGTCTTTATATATTTAATATTGTTCTTTTAAATTCGTCCTTTTATACCATTTATGATTATTCAAATGTAATAATAAATAAAGATAATAAAACAACATTTATATGTTGTTTTATCATTTCTTCTTATCAATTTATTTTTTCATGGAAGAATGAAATTCAAAGCAATAAGACATGAATCTTTGCATTTAAAACTATGCTTCAAAAACCAACCTAGAAAAAATAAATTGTAAAATTTTTTTGATCTTGATTGGAATTAAATACAAATTATAATTTCCTTTTGTTTTTTTAATTTTTAAAATTATCATTTTAAAATTATTTTATTTGATAGGATTTCACTATCGAATTGTGGGTAATATAATTCCTATCCCCGAATTTCCTATCCACGTTCCCGATTCTCGAACCCCGACTGGAAGTTCACGGAGCTGTATAATGGAATCTATATTACATTCTATACTATTAGTTGAAATTAATTCTTTAAATATATTTTTCGCAAAAATTTACTTTGGTAATAAGTCCAAGGATTTTATCCGCACTTGACGGTCTCCCTCTCTGTTTTGGCGCAATTAACCTATATAAGTACCAAACTCAACAATATTCTTCCTTCGCTTATAAATTTACATCAAATAGAACAATATTTAAAAATAACATTATTATGTATTTAAAAAAGAATTTTAAAAGTATTGACAAAAAAAAGTTTTATAGGTTTTTTCTTCGGATTCCAGATGTTACCATTATATATTAGAGGCTACCATTATAATAGAGGTTACCATTATATTTTTCAAACTCCATCAATCATTACCATTATATTAGAGGTTACCATTCTATTAGAGGTTACCATAATAATAGAGGTAATACTTACATTTCAATGAATGGAAATTCTACCAAAATTCCGTATTTTTTTATTAATCTTCCTCTTAATATTCAAATCACATCATTCCATAGACTGATCGAACTCCTCGAGATCGACGGCCCTGTTTCCGTTCTTGTCAAGTTCTATGAACTAATCCGTGTTCTGAGCCAGCTCCTCAAACGTCTTATTGACAGTGTTCACCAATTGTTTTGCATAGGCAATGGCCTCCTCAATGGACAATTTGCCGTCCGAGTTTATATCGCCTTATAGAATAAATTATAAAAAAGGATAATTTTTAAAATTCTTATTATATATTATTTTCATACCTCCATTAGAAAAAAATGTTTTTTCCTTGACTCATATGAAAAAAATTATTAAAAGTTTCGTTTATTAAAAATAAATATTAAAATTATTTATAATAAAGTATAAGAAAATAACAGAAAAGACTAATAAAAAATTCTAATTTGAAAATCCATACTTAATATAAATTTATTTTCGTTTGTTAAAAACTAACTAATATTTTTACCTTTCCAAGCGCCTTTTTTCAGGAAAATATTCAAAATTCTTTAGCAATGATTTCATTTTTTAGTATTTTCCCCCATCAGAACCTTAATTAATTTATAAATTAGGTCCTGGACCAAAATAAACCCCTAAAAATAGTATTCTGGACTAAAATACATCTCTAAAGATGAGGGTCCTGAACCAAAATACACCCCTATAAATGAGTTGTACAATATCACTTGGCCATAAAATTTTTTTTATAACAGGCACAATTTTGTACACCGTGTCCCGACTACAGTTTTTCAGAAACCGCCAGAAACTAAATTAATATTTTTTTATTAATCAATTTAAAAAAATGATTAAATTCTTAATTTCTTTTCCGGTTGCCCCTGTCGGTGCCGCCGTTTATCGTGTCGGTTTTTGTTGTGGTCATATGTGTTGTTTTAAAAAAATAATTAATTTGAAAATAGTTCATATATTTTTATTGAATTTTTATGGGTTCTGTTTTTTAAATTTATATTTAGGTGCTTAAATTTGATTTATATACATAACGTATTCTCTCTAAAATAAAGCTTAGGCCTTATTTTTTGAACCACTTCCCAAGTGGGCCTTATTTTAAAAGGGACTTTATTAGTAAGAGACCTTATTTTTTCAAAGTTTAGCA
The DNA here is from genome assembly GCA_001026735.1 of Rotylenchulus reniformis. Lineage (NCBI taxonomy): Eukaryota > Metazoa > Nematoda > Chromadorea > Rhabditida > Hoplolaimidae > Rotylenchulus > Rotylenchulus reniformis. The sequence continues at coordinate 15,314 of LDKF01003221.1, read as the reverse complement.
GTAAAGGTAAAATAGAATAGAAATAAATTTTTTTTCCAAAAAGTCTTACAATGCAACATTCCCTATCACAAATCGGAATTTGCATATTCTATTCCTGTCATTTTATAGAGCATGGGCCCAAAACACGACAATTTTAATTTTAAATTCCCTCAAAGCTAGGACCAAAGTAAACGTCCGTTCATCCATCGATCATCCACACACTGTGATGGCACCATCAGGCACCAAAAAGCGTTTCCTAATAAAAAATGACTTGAGGAGCTTTTCTTGAAAAAGTGAAAAAGTATGTAAATTAGTAAGCTAGCCAAAAACCATAAAAAATATGGAAAATAGTCAGCGAAAATGGACATAAATATGTAATAAAATTGTAATTTATGGATAATTTTCATATACTAAGGTTAATTTTTTTGTAACATTAAGAAAAAAAGAAAAATTTGCTGAATTTCGTTTAAAAATTTGATGAAAATACTAAATCATTAAAGTGTGAATAGAAAAACAAAATGAAATTCGAGTTCATAGCTTGCAAAATCCCTTCAGTAGTAAGACACCCACTTTTGTCCAAAATTTCGTCTAAAAATCTGGCATCCAGAAAAATTTAAAAAATTACCGGAGCGAAAATTAATTACAAAATACCAAAAAATAGTGAAGTGCAAAATTCGATCTTTTGTTATTCGCTCTTTTGTAGTTCGCGCCATATACATTTAAAGAATAACTTTAAATGAATAAAAAAGAAAAAATAATTTTCTACGAATAAAGAAAGAATTTAAATGAATAAAATAGATTAAAATTAAAAAACGAATAAATAGCGTACAAGGAGGAAATGTAAGGATTTTGCCCCACCAGATCCCTCCTCCGAGTAAAGTATACTTAGTACAGAATTGTACTATAATACTCATGACTCACGGAGGGGAAAAAGTACAAACAAAATAATACGATTGACCTTCACTGAACAGATTTGGGCTCGAGACTTGACGATAATACGAAGTGACAGATCGTAAACCCTCGAGGGTATGGATGATGATTCACCAATAACTCGAGATAAGCTATGGGGAAAATGTACAAAACAAAAATGTGACCTTGATTGTTTGGGTATTTTAGCTCAAGATATGATGATACGAAATGATGAATCATAAATATTCGAGAGACCCAGTGGGTATAAATAAATCGGTACTTACAGAAAATATAGGAAAAAGGGACCGTGTAAATAAAAGATTTAAAAATAATAAAAAAAGCGGAAAATATAAAAAAGAATTATTTATTTAAAATAAATAACGGATAATAAATATTATAGAGATGAACGAACGAATGATTATGGAGAGAATCACATCACATGATCACTGATATATCACTGATCACTGATATATATATATATATATATATATATATATACAGCTGCTAGACTAATGTAATAAATATATGTTTCTTGGTTTTATTTATACAATATAATTTTATAATAATTTGAATTATGATAAAATACAAAGAATTAGTTTTGGAATACATATAAAATCTGACTTTTTTGTAAAAGAGCTAAAATAGAACGGATAGAATAGGCCGTTCAAAAGTCAAGAAAGAATAAAAATATAATATATTTAAAAAGATGATGTTAAATTATACATTTTTCTAAGTTTTATAACAATTCTTATATAAATCCGCATTTTCTTACTAAGCTCCTGCTGCACAGGGGACAGTTCGGGTCCCTCTCGTCAAGCACGAAAAATGGTGGCCCTGGTTCACCAAAAACGTGGATTTTTTGACACCAAAAACTTGGATTTTCATGGAATAGTTACATGATGGCACTTTTACTATTTGTTTATGGGTTTCCAAGTATTTGGACAATATCATCAAAAAATCATCATCTCATTCATCATTTCCTATCATCAAAAAATTAGCTTCGAAATCCGAATCTCTCTAGAGCATAATCCAATCGGATATTATAAATTTAAAAAATTATTTGTGGATGTCCTTTAATTTTTTTCCCACACATCCACCCCTCATCAACAGAATGTTTATTTTTTAGGATTATTAAATAATAATAATATTATCGATTTGCTTATTATTCCAAAAAAATTCAACCCATAAAATTACTTGATAATGCTCTTATTATTTAATTTAATAGTTAATTAGGCTTACTAAAAATTTAGCATGATTATTCAAATTAAGAAACAGAATCTAAAATTATAATCATCCAGGTTGCTCTTGACAACTCGGTACTGCGAAGGCCCAAAAAAAAACTGCGCAAAATTTCTATTATGTTCAGCTTAATTAAATGTAAAAAAATTGTATGGCATTTTTATTTAAAAAATATTGGCCTTAAAATTTTATGTTTTGACAAATCTAGGGGTTTTTATTTTAATATCCCTAAAAAGTCCAATTAATTGATCAATAACTTTGGAAAAAAACTTATTAATAAGTTGCAACTTGATCTTTATATATTTTAATTCTAAAATGTTGAAACCCATGTAAGAATCGTCCAAAAATTAACGATAAAAACATTTATGAACAAGCAGCACTAATAACAGGAGGAGAGCAACACAAACCAAAATTAAGGCAAAATATAGAAATCAATAAAAAAGTAAAAATAGGATGCAGAACAGTTGGGTTTAAATGGTTTAAATCTTTATATCCATCTGCATGTCCATTCCGCCGAAGACCTTCGATGCTACTTTCCTATTTTTTGGTATAAAATGCTTTACTTTTTTTATCATTTTTATTATTTTTTATGCTTTTTAATATTTGCTTTTCCATGTTTATTTTTTACTATGTCATATTAATAAAAAGGATCAAAAAGGTCGTTTTAAAATTTTATCAAAAATGTGGTGCCTTATGCGAAAAGTGTCAAAAAGGGCGCTATACGAAAAGGCTCAGAATGAGGGATGGATAGGAGAGACCACGAAATGCTTAAAAATTATTAATAAATAAAAATTATAATTAAATCCTTTAGAATTAAATTTAAAAATCCCCAATGCACTTGAAATTTTTTGAAAATCAAATCTGTTACCTCTGATGTATTTTTTGAAGAACAAGTTTATTTTCAATATTTTTGACCATAATCTTCTGATTTCCCCACTACGGATACTCTTTAAATTGATAAATTGGTTAGGAAAAATTAATCGGAGTAAACTTAAAAAGCACCGGAAAATGATAGGTTTTTTCAATAACTTACTAAAAATGATCAATTTTTAAGAGATATCTATAAATTTTTATAAATCTTGACCAAACAGATCAAACATCTAGGTGATTTTTAAGGTAACTTTTAGTAAGTAATATAAATTTTGCGCAATCGTCCTAATAATTTACAAAATCAGCCTTACATTCTTTTAAATGAGGCCTTAGTTCCGGTAAATTTATGGGTTGCAATTTTACATTGATTTGAATATTTTTTATGGATCTAATCTAAAATTGATTGCAATAAATAAATCTTTATACATGGAAGGTATAGTGCCAAAAGCAAATTAAATATTTTGATATCTTTTTTGTTCCGAAAACCAAAAAAATGGTGTGACAGAAACCGGAACTGGAATTCCCAGGAATTCTCTGGAATTCCCAGGCCCCCCTGAACCAAAAACAGCAGAACGAAGTTGGGCCGACATGATCAATTGAAGTTTCTGGTCGGTAGACGGGATGCAATCAAATCGGAAATATGGATTACATATTCTTTCCTGCCTTTTTATACCTAAATACAGAATGTGAATGCCAGTTTACCAGTTCGTAACTCGCTTTCATTGCCAATTATCCAAAACATGTTTTAACTATCCAATGGGGTGTATGTATAATAATTTGCTACTTCCTTGTCAATCACCAAAAACATTTTTGATTGTTCAATATGGTTTAGCATGCACCATTTGGTGCTTTGTTTGCCATTTCCTTCTCATGCAGCAATAGCATTCTATTGCTATCTATTGAGCGTTACAAAGTTTTGCATTTATACATTTGTTTTCCTTCCAAAAGTTTGATTTTAAATCATAAGTTTTGATCAATATTATTTCAATAAGCAGCTGTCCAAACCCCTCATCTTCTTTACATTGTCACCAAATCAAATCTTGATTTGGTCAAAGATCTGGTTGTATTTTTTTCCTTACAGTCATGAAAATTAACTTATTAGAAATTTAAGAAAAATACAGAATTATAACCCATATAAAGTCTCCTCCTGGTTCCATATATGTTAGAAATGAAAAATCACAATGGCAAATAAACACAAAGTTACAACCTGTTGTGGATATGAGCATGATCGACATAAGATTCTTGTCACGTGTGATAATATTTCTTAGTGGTATTCTTTCTCGCTTGTATCCCAGTTCATGTAATTATTCTTTGTATTTCCTTCACATCTCCACCTATATAAGTGATCCATTTTCCAGCATTTGTCACTCTTCTGTTTGCCTTCCATTCCCATTCCAGCTTCCATTCCCTCATATTCCATTCTATTCCATTGTCCTATATTCTATTCTGTTGTCTTCAATAAATTCTCCAACCGAGGACACAACAATTGGCGCAGTCAGCAAATCAACCTCAAGGACAAGACTATTCAACGCAAATGGCACCTAGCAAGGATCAAACCATTGTGCGTCTGACGCAATTGCTGGAGCAACAGGCGCAGCAAGCGGCACAACAAATGGAAGCAATGCGTGAGCAACAGGCAATGATGGCGCAGCTCCTGGTCAATCAGCAGTGTGCTCAACCGCAGGTGCAGCAGATCGTTCTGGAAGATGCTCGACGGAAGAAGGAAGACATCACTCTGAAGAAGCTTCGTGAAGCATGCCGGACGTTCTTGTCGGTTCGGACGAATGCTACGTTGCTGTCGCAGTCCAAGACGAAGTCAATCGACGCAATTTCTTCGTATCCAGAGCAATGGAAGCAACAGAAGACGAAGAAGAACTTCAATCGTCATGATGCCGGAGGCTCAGCTTCTACATTCAAGCCGTGTCTATCATGTGGACAAACGGGTCATCGACGTGAAGATTGCAAGTTCAGAGACGCCACGTGTCATCAAAGTCAGAAGAAGGGACACATCAAGGCCGTCTGTCAAAGCAAAGCAGTTCAAGAGGCAGACAAGACGCCCACTGCTACAGTTCAAACTGTGATCGTCAGTTCGACCAACCTACAGCTCAAAGACGACCGCTACGTGTGGAAAGAACAAGTGAAGATCAACAACAACGGATGTCAAATGAAGGTCGACACCGGAGCCGGAATCACGCTACTTCGCACAAGTACATGGAGGAAGCTCGGTTCACCGAAATTGATGCCTGCGGAAATCAAGGTCAAGGACTGCACAGGACAAGAATTTCCACTTGAAGGCAGGATCAATTGTGAGGTACAGCTCGAGGATCAACCAGTACAGAAGCTCGACGCCTACGTTTGCAGCACAGTCACTTACGACTTACTGGGAGTACCATGGATCAAAGCGCTCAACCTCAATCTTCAAAGATGGTTTGACGCAATGCACAAATCTACGACGAAAGATGTGACTCCAGTTCTGTATTCAGAAGTCAACATCCAAGAAGTCAATGTGCAAGCAACTTCGACGCCGAATTCTTCAGTGGATGCTTCTTCAATGCGTCATTCCGAACACAACGTTCAAAAGAAGGCAGTCCCAAGGAAGATTCTTCGCAACTCCAATTCGCTGTTCAAAGCCGGAGATCCAGTTCAGCTGCTCAACTACAGCAATGGCAAAGCAACTTGGATTCCAGGAACAATCATTGAACGTGTGGATGGTTCGCAGCGCTACCGTGTGGAAGTACCCTACTACTAGAGGAGAGCGCCCTACTAGCCGCGTTCACTGCGGTTACTGAAAAATGATGAAGGGAATCGGAAACGATTCACAAGGGACCATCCCCAACTGTCGATTTTTGCTCAAATATTTTAAATTTTGTTTTTACTATGAATATTAAGGGTCCCCGAAATTATGAACGAAAATCATGCCCATATTGTACGCTGCCAGGTAAAATAAGGCAAAATTTAATTTACAATATAAGAAAAATTCACCTTTTTCAAAAAATCATATAAATATTAAATAATGTAAAATGAATTTTTTTATTCTTTAGAATTATATACACATATTAAACTATTTTTAAAAATCATAAAAATTAAATCACTCATTTCTTTGAAATTTTATTTTAATTTTTTATTCATAT
>LDKF01003220.1:0-22395 GCA_001026735.1 Rotylenchulus reniformis | reverse complement strand
ACTTTTTAAGAATGAAATTGAAAAGCCGACCTTAAAAGCGTTTGTCCCAATATGTGGGCTAATTTTTAGGATGAAAAAATCCAGGGGTCATGGGGTTAGTTTTTTCTGGAAAATTCCTGCGATGAAGCCATCTTTTTTCATAATCATACGTGCAAGGTCTATTTGAAGGGTTTATAGATGGTTTAAATGGTAGATATATTTTTCAAAGTTGTAGAGCATGTGGAAAAACATAAGATAGGGTCAGAAAATTTTGACCTTGGGTTAGACCTAAGAAAAATTTTCGAGGAATTTTCAAAAAAATTTCGGGTTTTTTGGAGGCTTAAGGGAAATACTATTTATAATTGATATTTTGAGCTAATTTTCGGTACTCGGGGGTTTTCATGGACGCTGAACACGATGGTGACGGCGTTTTGACTTGGTGTTGCAGTTGAACTGCTCGAACTTGACGGGTCATCGACGGGTTGGCCATGTTGCACCAATTGAGCTGAAATTTCGTATAGTGGGGTTTTCAAGGGTGCTGAATACGATGGTGTCATTGTTTCAGCAAGGTGCTACAGCTGAACTGCTTGAACTTGATGGTCCATCGACGGGTTGGTCATGCTGCACTGATTGGGCTGAATTTCGGTCCACGGGGGTTTCGAGGGTGCTGAACACGATGGTAACGTTGTTTCGGCATGATGCTGCAGCTGAACTGCTCGAACTTGATGGAGTAGGCTGCCCTAGCAACCGAAGGTCTTTAAGCGCGAAGCGCTTTTCCAACGAAGGCGCTGCTTCACATAGGAACCTCCAGACGCAACAATAACCAATCCGACGCCTAATTATTTATTTTTGACGCGTATCATTATAGAGTAATGTTACCCGCGCGGTTTCCCCTGCGTTGCAACTAGTTTCATATATACAATAAATTAAATTAATTATAAACTTTTTTTATTAAAAATAATAAATTATATGTTTTTTAACACATAATAGAATGCCAATTTATCTGAATTTTGATTTGTTTAAAGCTTAGAGTAAAATGAAAAATTAGTGAAAAATTTTTATTTGCTGAGCCAACATTTCCTGGTTTAAAAAATTCTTAACCTTTAATATTACAGATATATTTTAGTACTAATTGTATGCTCAAGGAAAAATATTCCATTGAGAATTAAAAAATAATTTCTGTTTTTGTGCATTTTATTCAATTATTAAAAACGTGATTTATTTAATAAACTTTTTATTTACTTATTTTATGTCTTAATAATTCATTCAGATGACTCTCTATTCAGGTATTTAAACTTGAATTAACTTATATACCTTCTATTATTAATAATTATAAAATAAGAATTAATAATCGTATATTATCAATCTAATTTTTTATTTTTATAAATTCTTCTGCAATATTTATTTTTTATTTTAAATAATAAATTTAAAATATTAATCATGAATAAATTATTTCATTGAAAGTAGGTATCCATTTCTTTTTGAATCTAAAATAATTTATTAAATAATGATATATTAAATTTTAAAATTTATATTATTGAAATCTTTATTAATTTTAAAAAATTTTACGAATTAAATATTGGTAAAAAAGTTAATGTAATAAAGATTAATTGATTCTGGAAGAATATAATAAAAAATCTTCTATTTTATGTGATAGTCTCTCAGATGTTATTCATTCTTAATGTCCCGACTACCCAACTTATGAATCAGCTTCATCGGATCTAATATCATTTTTATTTTAAAAATAATATTTATTTTATATATTTATTATTTTCAATTTATTAGTTGAGAATTATTTAAATCATATCAGTTATAGTTTATAAATTTTATATGCTTATTAGAAAAAATTCTAAACATTCAGAGAATAGATAAAGAATTATTCACTTGATTCACATTCCAATTAGATCTACATTAGATATTTATTATTTTTTATCTATTATTTGTGAAAAATATTAAGAAAATAATTCACATATTTTTTAAATAAAAAATATTGATTCATTTAATTTACTTAAATCCTCTTCTTTATTTTTTTCTTTAAATAAAAATTAACTCCAAAAAGATTTGTTTATTAAAATTAAATAATTTAAAAAGTTTTTTTTTTAAATTTCTATAATAACTAATTTTTTTGATATTTTTATAAACTTCATTTTAAAAATACTTATTTAATTTAGTTTTTATGAATAATTTTAGTTGTTAAACAGATATGTTAATTTTATATAAATAATTTATTGACCATCTAAAGGTAAAGTTCTATTTTTATTTTTAATAAAAAAGATTTTTTTCGTTTTTATAAAAGTAAATTAAGTGAGTATTATAACTATAAAGAATAAAATTAAATCAATTATTTAAAATAATAAAAATATTTAATAAAGCATAGTCAAACTAAATATAATTATGCATTATTTTTTCTTTTAGTTTATATTTAAAAATTTATTAATCATTTAGTGAAAATATTAAAAAAATTTCCTCTTTTTTATCTATATGCAGTGATTATTAATTACAAATTAAGTTTCAATAGTAAAACATAAATTTAGTTTCAATAGTAAAACTTTATATTTCTTGAAATTAAAATTTAAAATTATGGGTCGTTTAATACATCTTTTTTCAAGGAAATTATTTTATTTATTTAATTTTTTTCTAAGTAAGTAAGAATATAAAATTAATTATTTTGTTTCTTTTTAACAAAAAAGAAAACAACAATTTCTTTTTTAATAAATAAGGAAAAACCCTTAATATAAATGTTTTTGTTTCTATAATTATTTTATTTATTATCACTTTTTTATGTGTAGCATATTCTTTTAAAATTATTTGTTTAATTGGTTCGAACGTGCTCATCTATTCTAGCAGAGACTTAAACTTATATTTTAATTTTCAATTAATTTTAATTCTTCAATTATTTGTAAATTTATTTGTTGGATTAACGAAATTAACTTTGTAAATTTTTATTTCATGTTTTAAAATTTTACTTAGTAAAATTTATTAAAAATATATAAAACGCACTGAAATCTATCAATTAACGCGAAGGGGTTTCAAAGGTATGAAAGTGTTAAGACTTTTCCAATTAGATAGGTTTCGTGCCGAAAGCCAATCAATCATCCCTGCTGAGGGGAAACGGCGAAATAATAGCCGCCACTTTTTACCAGTAAAATTATAGTTATATCACAAATTATTTGGATGAAATTTTAGATAAATACATATAGATAATTTAAAATAATAATAGAATAATGATTTAAATGTTATTTATATTAAATTTTATAAAGAAAATATAAAATTATTCAGAAGTTAAATAATGAGGAAAAATTTTTTCATTTTCTCAAAAAGAATTATTTCCAGCAAAATCGACAAATTTTATATGTATCTTCTTTAAAATTATTTATACTTGAAATAAGAGTTCATATCTGAATATTTGGAAAAGTTTAGAATCTAATAAATAAAATTTATAAAAATGCTGTAAACAAAAATAATAAATTATCTAGGAATTTAAATTAAATTTTTAATTTATTTAGGTATTTATTTATTAAATAGCGATAATCATTGTTCCATCTTATATCTATTGCTTATTTCAAACTAGCTACTCATCATATATTCTCTTATCAGTTTTTCATCCATCCACTCATAATTTGATTAGTTATTTTCTTGTATCTCATTCTCATCTCATTCTCAATCTCATCTCCAATCATCACATGTTCTCTCTTAAATTTTCACTCATCTCTCCTCTTTTTCCCTTCCTTCTTAGATCTTTTGCTGTATTTCCTTTTCCTTCATATCTTCAATTTATTTTCCATTTTTCTTTCTTCTCGTTAATTTCTCACTAATTTCTTTCCAATATTTTCTCTTGGGTTTCATTCATCTTCTATTTCTCTTTTACTCTGATAGAGTATTCGCTCATATTTTATTTTTTCCTTATTTCTCCGCCATCTTATTTTAATTTTCTCAGTTACATCTCTACTCACTCAATGATCTCCTCATCATCATCTTTTAGCTATTAACTAATCTCTCTTTTTCTCTTAATATCCTTTCCTTGACATAGTCAATTTTTCTTCCTTTTTTACTTCTCTTTGTTCTCTTTAATCTCTTCTCTTCGACTTCTCTAGATTTTAAAATCTCTCTCTATTCTCTTCGCTCATATTTTATTCTTTCATACATTAACTGAAAATCTTTTACAAACGCATCCATATTTTAAATTTGGGATTTTAATCCCGTGGAATTTATTTTACTTCTATTAAACACTATTATAGAAGCTTTGAGTTTTTCATCCTGTACATCAGTCCTGGGAAGAATTCAGATTCGTAGGAACAATATTTTTTGCACATAGCATGTAACTTTCCAAGTTTTATGTAGAAACCAACATCAACAGAGTCAATGAGTTTTTGAAATTATATGTCTTTAATTTTCGCATCAGTGTATCCACATTGTTGAATCCGTTCGAGTAGATTATTTGTTGCTTTGTCCATTTATTTAGATTTGACTTCAGTGAGAACAATTTTTCAGTAGCAAAGATTAATCCCTGCGTTCAAATTCTCCAACGTGATGAGAACGCGATTCCTTGTACGGGATGTTCTCCAGATAGGTTGGATTATTATATTTAATAAATTACTCGTTCTTTTTATTAAAACTGTTACTTTCATCAATTAATTTATCTTTTAGTTAATGTGACATAATTTTGAGTAACTCAAAGTTTATAATTTTATATGTTGATAGCTGGAAAATTGATTAAATTTTCTTTCTACACTATCATTTAAGTATATATCATTAAAAATAAAAGTTGATTGTAAGAAGATAAAATAGTTTGTTGAGCGTTTACATAATTGATAGAAAATTTAATCAAGGTATATTACTTTTTTATTCTTATTTAAAAATTTTAATACTTCAAATTTAAGTGATAAAAATATTCTGTTAAAATTAAATTTTCAAAATTTAAATAGCTTTATATTAATTCTAATTCTAAGTAAAAATAAAAAATTATTATAATTTAATATATAAAAGTTATTATTACTATTAGTATTTTTTATATTTTTTAATTTTGTTTTGTAATAGAAAATGCATTTATAAATAATTTTTTATTTTTTTATTCCAATTATGAGAAATAATTTCAGTTCTTATTTTTCTATTTTTTTAATTGCTATTTTAATTTATTTTATTATTATATACTTAGGTATACGTCTTTTTATAGTTTTTTCAATAAAAATGTAAATTTATTTTGCGAAACTAGAATGTTGCTTTCAATAAATTTTTATTTTAGTTAATTGTTTTAACATATCATATAATCATAAATTTTTGGCCTTTTTAATTTTAAATGACGGATTTTTTTAATTTTATGTCTGATTTTTTTTCAATTTTAAATGAGTCTTCAATTAAAATAAAAGGAGTAGGAATAAAATTATTATTATTATTTTTTCTACCTAGTCATCATTTTAATATAAATTTTCTTATATAAATGTCACCATACCGCTCATGTACTTCTCGATAGAATGGCATACCATATCAGCAATTTCATTTTGTCGATCAATTTTGCCTCAAAAAATTTTATTTAAAAGTAAATTAATAATTAAAGATTTTATCAAAAATTTGTATTATTATTATTGCATTGTTTGAAGATGAAATTAACTATTGTGAGAATAATGGAACAACGTCATGATGAACATGAAGGTAACCCATATGAAAAAAACCATAATTTGTTAATTAAATATAAAATATGGAAAAAAGGCACGCAACTTGGGAATAGAAAAAAATATGGAAAAAAGGCACGCAACTTGGGAATAGAAACTTGGGGGCGGAAACTTGGGGAAAGAAACTTGGAAGGGAAATTTTGGGACAGAAACTTGGGAATAAAAACTTTAAGACGGTTGAAAACTTTATGATGTATTTAGGCTTTTGGTTTCAGAACATTTTACGCAAATATTTGTCAAATGTTTTTCAATGTTCAGCTCACGGATACAAGATCGGTTAAATCGACTTCGAAAATCGACTTCGACTAAACTTCAAGATCAACTACATAATATCAACTTAAAAAAATAACGTCAGATGACGCATTACGTCAAAATGTACATCAGAATCGATAAAAAATTACCTTGGGAAATTCGTTTTGAATGCTTATGATCATTTTTCCAACATTTTTTGGGGGGTTGCCTAGACCGAATAAATTATAGTAGTTACATTATTGTTTTTTTCTTTTTTGTTTTTATTAATTTATTAATTTGGTATTTATATAAGCCATTTGAATATTAAATATGAAAATTTTAATTGATTATATTAAAATGCGAAATTGTTGCATCTTCTATATAAAATTTTAATAGATTTTATATTTTTCTTTAATTTTTTTTATATTTTTCATTATTTTAATATTATCATATTATTTTGTTTAATTAAAATTTTTAATTTTATCTATTTGTATATAGCCTGCCTTCTGATCGACATGGTACTTAATTTTTCTTTTCTCGCCATCGCATAATCCTCGCTCAACTAATTAAATTGCATATGTTTGGCATATTTCCCTTTTTAGAAGGAAATCCAGAAAGAAAGAAATAACTATTTTATTTTGAATCAAAACTGACAAATCTTGAATTTCTTCTGAAACTCGATAATTTCTTATAATGAATTACATAATTTTTTAAAAAATTACGATGATATGATTATCTGAATTTAGACTGTGGTCTCTCTCGTTTAATACAGTGGCAATTAGGTATTTTTAATTTGATAATTTATTATTCATTTGATAATATTTTTTTTAAATTTTTTATCTTAATTTTAATCATACTTCATATATCTATTTTGATATTAATTATTCTAATTTTATATTTTATGGTTAGATAATTAGTTAAAAATTATTTAGCAATGCCTATTTTTACGCTTAATTATTATCATATTGTCCGATTAAATATATTATCATATATTTAATCGGACGGTGACACCTTATTATTAGATTGTGGATATTATGCTTTATAAATTGACAAATGCATTAATAAGCATTTAATTTTTTCCTTAATTTTTTTGTACCCTTAGGAAAAATTTAAATATTTTTTATATGTAAAATTTTGAATTTGACATTAGGCGCATTTACTGATGTTTAATGATGAGCTCTTATATAATGATCAAGCTAATATGTTAATAGGATTCTTCTTTTAAAAAATATTTATTACTCTGCATATAATCGCTAATTTTTACGTTTATTATTAATTTTTAAATGCTTTTATTATATAAAGATTTTCTCTGATATATATATTACATTTTAGATTATTTTATTAGATTTATTGTTTTTTGATAATAAATCATTATTTTTTTCTAGAATATAATATACAATATTACTAGTTTTATTTAATGCATAAGTGACTCATTTCATGTCCAACAGTGCAGATGGAATTTATGTTATTATTTATAGGATTTAATTATCATTTTTGGTAAGTTTTCTAAAATAAAGTATACCTAAAATAAATATTGCATAATATCAAAAAAATATATATTTTTTAGGAACTCTTATTCGTCAAAACAACTATTAAAAAAATTATATTGAACATTAATTTTTCAATAATAATTTTTAATTTCAATTATCTCTATTTTAACAAGTAATAAGATTTTTTACAATTTTTTATATAATTACATATCTTTTTTCTCAATCTTTATCTTTTTATTATTGTTTATTATGTATGAAAGATATCATTATATTTTTTAGGATTTACATCATGAAAATTTAAGCTATTTTCATATTACTATCATAAAATACCTTTGCAATTTGTTCTTATGTTTGCAAAGGGCCCAAAATATTAACCATTTGTGCTTAAATTAAAAGGCATTTTTAATTTTTGAATGCTTCAATTATGTTTAGCAATCTTGATGTTTGGAAAATAAAATTAAATATTTCAATTTTTATTTATACTGTATTATATATTTTTTGTAAAATACCACTATTTGAATAGAAAGCTTCGATTATTTTCTCTTTATAATTGACTTATTTGAGATAATCACAAAACTCAATGAAAATCAAATTATTTGCTTTAAATCTTTGCCTTCTTTACCTCTTATTAGGCACATTTTTTCATTTAATTAGAAGGATTTCTACGTTATTTAGTTTACTTTATTTTTTAATAAATATATTATCTTATATTTTACTGTACATTTTATAAATGAGAAATGCCTAATATATTTGATTTTTTGGTTTTTAGATTATTTTTTCTTTAAATAAAAATCAACTCTAAGCGATTTTTTATTTAAAAAGCAAAATAAATAAAAGATTTTTAAAAATTTCTTTAAATAAGTTATATTTTAAATTTTATAAGCTTCATTTAAAATTACTTGCTAAACAAATATTTAGTTTATTATTTTTTATTGTATATTTGTATATCTTTGCTCATAAAAATTTACTTTAATTTTCATACCATTTTATATCAGTAAAATATTTAATTTTTATTCTTGTAAAGCTTGAAAATATTTTTATATTTTATTATTATTTAAAACACATTTTATATTCGAAATTTTAATTGAAAACACTTTATTTATAATTAATTTTATTTTATTAAAAAATATATTATGTAAAATTATGATTCTGTCATTTGAAATTTGTGGGTATGAATCTTGCGTTAGAAATTTTTGGTGCATTAAGATATAAATAGTAATAGTTTTAATATATAATAGTATTAATATATAGTAATAGTATATAAAATATATAATCAATTGACTTAATATATATTATGGAACAAATAAATCAATATTAAATATTTGGTGTATTAATTATATAATAGACTTATTTAATTATTATTATTATTATTTTTTGTATTTCATGAAATTTGTTGTTGATTATTTACGCAATTGGTAATATTTTTTTCTTTTTAAATTTTTGTTTTTTTCCATAATTTTCAAATAAATTTTATCCTTCATCATAAGGATGAAATTTAAAAAATTTAGAAATGAAAAAATTATATATTTAAATTTTTTTATCATATATTATTTTATACCTTATTTTTATACTTATTTTTATGCTCAGCTTTTAGATTTAAGTATAATTGCAGTGAAACTTAAACACCATTATATGTTCAACTTCATTGGATTATTGAAAAATGATTGTGATGTGTGCATTTAATAGCATGGGAGGATATGATTAAAAAAAATCAAATTATTATTTTTTAAACATTAATTTACTTTTAATTATATTTTTATTTTGCTTTCCCAAAACATGAATGCTACCATAATGGAGGGAGTAATTTTTTTCATTAAAAATATTAAATATTTGAAAATCTAAAATTAATAGTGAAGAACTAATATATTAGAACTTTTTATTGCTTGCGAATTTTGTTGATTGCAAAGCAAATAATCGATGGCTCATTTCCATGTAATCTAAATAATTTTTATTCATTGATTTAATATAATCTACTATTTTCATCAAATAGGCCCTCATCTACATTAAACATAACTCATAACTGAATAAATTATGTATTTTAATATTATTTACGCAGTGATTTTTATAAATTTAGACAAAATTATTTCTATTATTATATAATTTATTGAAGAATATTTGAATGGAAATTAATGCTATATAATTTTATTTTTTAATTGCTTTTATAAAATTTATTAAATTATAATTCCAAAGTGCTGCAAATTTATGAAGATCAACTGGCGGCTGTTGTTTTTTAATTGGTCTGGTCTTTTTTATCGATTTAGTTATTTAAACTTCAATAAATTATAAATAAAATGTATTTTTCGTTTATCTAATTAGTTAATTCATTCCTATTAAAATTTTTTCATCTAAATTCATGCCTTCATTGGTACTTCCAATTAATTAGGATGGGTCATAATGCATATAATATTATTTCTTTGTTTTTCTATATTATTGTGTTTATTATTAACAATTATATTTTTTAATAGATTATAATGATTTTAATTGTTCCAATGTTTGATGATTTTATTATTCAATATTTGATGATTTTATTTTAATAATAGTTCAGTCCACAGAATTTTCAAACTTACTCTACAATATTTATTTTAACATCTATTTTATTTATTAGTAATTTTCATTTCATACCTAGTTTCATCAATATAGTATATTGGATATAAATGTTGAAGTATTATTAATTTAATTTAACAATTAATTAAATTAACGTTAAATATTCTTTTCAATTTAATTAATTCGCCAACATTCATCATCTATTCAGTCCAGACCACTGTTGGGAAAAGCTCCAGCTACGGAGCTGGAGCCGGAGCTTGAGGAATGGAACCAAATTTTCGGAAAAGCCGGAGCCAAAATTTTTTGGAGCCCAGAGCCGGAGCCGTTAAAAATTTTGAAAGCTCCGGCTCCGGCTTATAGGTAAATTTTGAAGGGAAAATGAGTGACAGGTCAAATTTTTGGGTGAGTGAAGAGGGAGAAATCGCATAGTATTTTTTCCTCTTTGTTATCTTGGCGCCTGCTGCCATCCACTCTGCTCTGCACAGTCTCTCTTTGTCCACTAGACATGCGAGAGAGTAGGAGCCGGAGCTTTTCCCGAGCCCGGATTTTTGTCAATCAATTACGGTGAAATTTTGGATCCGAACCTGCTATTGGCCCTCACGAAGTCGAGGACAATACCTCTAAGCTATCAACGCACTATTAAATACTTTTAAATCTATTTTATTGGAATCAAATGGTGACGAATTAACCGGTATGCATTCCGGTGTCATCCATAACTCATTTTTGAGCAAACTATTTCGGACAATCTTGGGCTTATTGGATAGCCCAAAATGTGTAGATTTATCCTAATTATTATAGCTATACCGATTTCTGATCAAAAAAACAGAACATACGTCAGTTTTCAAACCACTATTTCGAATCCAGTTTCGATATTTAGACCTAACAAAAAAAATCTGTTCGGTTAGATCGACTGTAAATCTGTTTCGTCGTCGATTGAAATCGAATTTGTCCCATAAAACCTAATAGGAGGCGAGAAAAGTCGAAAAACCCTCTAGTTGGCTCAGAATCTTCATACAGGCGGGAAATGGCGAGTTTGGTCAGGTGAGCAAAATGATGATGAAGATGACAGTCTAAGGAAAATTGGTATTTGGTTCAATAAATCGATAAAAGAGAATTCTTCGCAGAAAAAATTTTTATGATGGGTTCAAAATGAGTGGCTTTTCATCATGTTGGAGAAAAAAAAGGCAATCTTTCGGAATTGCGGTCCCGTGGAAAAAATGCATGACCAAGGCTGAAAATTCATACCCTAGGGTTTTTTGGGGTGCTGATCACTAATCTGAGCTCCGATTTTGTCCATGATGAATCAAATCTATGATTTTTCACAAGTGTTGGATTTTTGATCAGGTACCTTGATATTCCTTTTTTGCAACAAGATTTTAAAGGAAAAATAAGAAATAAGCATTTTTTATTAATATAATAAAAATATATTAATATAATAAAAATAAATGTAACAACAAATAAATATTTCAATTGTTGACCGGGTTAAAATGGGCAATTTGGGATAAAATGTTTCTTGTTTTTGTGACTTGGACAGCGCCAGATTTTGTCATCTCCTCCACTGGCCCTTCTTCTCCCTTGACTCACCTCGGTCATTTCTCTCTGACACGCGACTAAAGGGCACCTTGGTGGCACTTAGCGGAGAACTCCACGCGTGCGAAGAAATTGAATGGCATTTTCGGAAGTGTTAATTTGGGGAATAAGTTCGAACAAATTCATATTATTGGTATTTGTGCTAAAAAAAGATTTACTTGGAATAGTTCATAAATATTTTGAAATCAAGCTTTAGCATCGAAAAAGACCATAAAAGGCTATTTTTTGAACGTGAAAAAAAGCAAAAATTAAAAATGATGAAAAATCATAGATTTGATTCATCATGGACAAAATCGGAGCTCAGATTCGTGATCAGCACCCCAAAAAACCCTAGGGCATGAATTTTCAGCCTTGATCATGCATTTTTTCCACGGGACCGCAATTCCGAAAGATTGCCAAAAAAAAAAGTTGGCTGCTCATTTAGATTAAAAATTATGAAGAAAAATTTTATTTAATTGAAATGAATGACTATAAACAAATAAGAAAATTTCTTATAATTTAAAACAATTAAAATATAATAAAATAATTTTGCAATCAAATTTCAAAAAATAAATGGAATTGAGCGGTAGCGAGATCTTGATTGAATTACTGCAACTTTATCCAATATTTTAGCCAAATTACCCATAACCTTGAGATGGGATGTCTTATTTTTATCTAGAATTTTTCTAAAGATAAATAAGAATATTATTATGTTCCATAAAAATAATATGGATGAATTTAGTTACGGAATTGTAAAATTGCAAAATTTAATTATATTTTGATTAATATTTGTAAAATACTAAAATAGAAGATGGATAGAATGTTGGAAGAAAGGAATTAAAAAATGATAAATAGTAAAATTAGATTTTTAACTTATTTTTAAAATTTTTAATTTTTTATAAATTTACATGGCATCATATAAATAAATTAATTATTTTTCAGCATCTATTTTATTTTTTTGTTAGATAACTATTAAAATAACTTGAGGTATCTTTAAATATATTGCAGTCGAAAAATGTTGTATATTTTTAATAATTTTTATAAATTAATAAAATTGTCTATTAATTGTTTGAAAAATAAAGTTGTATTTATTATATGTATACATAATTAAATGAGTATATTGAAGGATGATGGGTCTTAATGGATGGGTTGTAATTAAAAAATATATTAACTACTATTTAACACTGTCAAAAAATTGTTGCAAAAAATGTCGGCCACCCATTCCACATTTTCTTGGACCAGGGCTGTGCACGGGCCTTAAAAATGCGGGCCCGGCCCGGCCCGCTTCTTGCTTGTCACCGGCCCGGCCCGGAGGACGATCAGGTCCGTACCCGGCCCGGTTCTTGCACATCATCGGCCCGGCCCGGTGACAACTTGATCATTTCAGGCCCGAAAGGGAAAAAATAAATAAAATAAATTAAAAATCGGGCCCGGCCCGGCCCGGGCCGGGCCCGTGCACACCCCTGTCTTGGACCGAATTGGATGTTCCAGGTCCACACCATTTGTCATTTTCCAAAGTTTGAAAAATATCGAAAATCTCAACAAAATATCTCATCAATTGATAACATCTAAATGGAACATTGGTGGCAAAATTCATTCAAAAAAATCAACGGATCGAAAATGTTCAGAACTTTTTTGCATTTTCAAAAATGTTATCCATTCCAAATATCTCCACTAAATTAAAACCAAAAGCAACAATTAAAAATTTTTTGTAAAAATTATATATTTGTCATTTGTTTAAATAACTTAGGAAAAATTGAGTTACATCGTTTTTTCAGTTTTAAATTCATTCGTATGATGTTTTATAATTTAATTATTGATTTAGCAAAGGATTATGGTTATCAGTAATTTATCTTTAATTTTAATTTTTTAATTTTTCGGTAAATCTAAATTAGAATTGTAACTATAACACTCTTTACCAATAAAAATTTTGTTCTTTTTATTTTGGTGTACAATATAGTAAAAATATTTTTTCATGATCATAATCTAAATAAATTTTTAAGAAAAATTTGGTCAGTTCGGATGTCAATTGCAATGTCGATTCCTTCTGGATTTTGTTTTATTATATGATATTTATTATATGATGTTTAATTAATGTTTTTATTATATGGTCTTTAAATTTATTTAGTTTAATGTAATTTAGCTTAAAATATATTTATTAGAGATAAAATTTTTGGTATTTGATTCCATTATAAAATAAAAATTTTAATTCCATTAGTATTTTTGTTAAAAATTTTTTTGTTAAATAATGAGAAAGAATAAAATGGTTTTTAAATTGCATTTATAAATAATATAATTTATTTTATTATTATATATACAAGGTCTTTTATCTATTAATAGTTTTTAGGTGTATTATTTATTAATGCATTCAATATAAATTTAATTTGTTATTTAGCTTTATCTATATTCTTTCGATTTTTTAATAAAACAATTATTTATGATAATTTTGCTAAATTTTATTTTACTTTATTTATTCAATTTTTCTTTAACGACAATTAATTATATTATTAAATATATTTTGATTTTTTGAAAATTATAATTATTTTATATATTCCTTCATCATCCTTTTTATTTATAGTCCTTAATAAAAATTTGTTAATAATAGGACATGGAATTTTTGTTAGATATTTCGTCTTTTGCCTTTTAATTAAATTAAATTTATTCTTCTATACTTTTTTTTATAAAATTTCAATTTTTATATGTCCTGCTTTCAAAAAATCTACTTTTTAAATTTTGTAGAATTTATTTTCCATTTAATAAAAATATAAAAAAGATTATTTTATATAGAGATAAAAAATTATACATAAAATTCAATTCGATAGCTTGTATTTTATAATTAAATCAGATTTCATTAAACTTTAATTATCGTAAGATATGTAAAAAATTTTCATATTAAAAGTATTGTATAGCTCAAAAATTGTTTAAATTATTTACAGCACTTTAAAAATATTCTTATTTCTCTTTATGCCATTTAAAAAATAAATTTGTTATTGTAAAAATGAATTTATTTTTATCAAATTTATGAACAGGTCATAACCACGACGATTATGTCAGACTCCTGCCTTGGTAAATATCTATCATCGGCTATGTTATAATTTGATAAATCATTAATAATTTTAGTGTTCTTTCTGGAAAATATCTATTTTTTTTAATTTTGCAATTATATTTTATTTATTTGTTTCCATCCTTAATGCCTCTCTTTGAATCGAAATATGAACTTATTAACATTTATAAATTCCATAGATTTCTCATTATATTTTAAATTATTTTTCAAACTAAAATAATTATGAAAAGTTGATATTTTGTAAATAAAATTAGTAGAAATTTTTGTAAATTATTAAAAAAATTAATCAAAAAATATATCTTTAAAAAATTTGTTTTTTTATGAAGTAGTCAATGGAATTTTAAATTATTTATTCAGATTTATTTTATATTTATAATAATAAAATATTTATTAAAAATTTCTTATAAATTTAACTTTTTCAGAAATTAGATCGTTTAATTTTAATATATGATTTTTAATTTCTTTTTTATCGGATCCTTATTTTTTTGCGCTTTTTGTATTTTAATATAAGTAAAATTATAATATTCTTTTGACAAACCATTTCTAACATTTTTTTTATTAACACATATTGAAATGCTAATAATAATAATAATAAATAAATATCACCTTCTCGTTTATTTTGGAAAAATTTCAATTGAATTTTTAAAATTAATTATATTTAATAGCACACTAATTATTAATATTAATAAAAAAAGATCAAATTATAATTTTTGAAATAAAGTAAGTTCGTTTCGAATATCTCGTTAAGAGAAATTTTCTTATTATTTTTATTATATATACATAATTTATTGCTCAAATATAATTTCATTTAATATACCAAGTTTTTTATTCATAAGATATAAAATATTTATTTTATCATTATATTTATTAAAATTATTAAAATAAAAATTTAGTATTTTATTTTTGTATTTCTAATGAGATTTAGTTTTCTTCATGCTAATAATCTATTTAAAAGGTACTTTATACATTCTTTTTCTCTACCTATCTTGATTATTTAATTTAGTAGATACTCAATTATAATATACAAAATTATTCTTAAGCATGTTATTTATCCTCGCAATTTGATATTATTTTGCTTTTAAATGTTAAATTCTTAATTTTATAATAATTTTTTAACTTTTTTTGTTAAATTTTTAAGCCATATCTTCTGCTAGCCTGATCTACCATTCTGTTTATGATGTGACACCAATCCTCCTTAGCATCTTTTAGCTCAATCAGAATTGAATTGTTTAATTTGTATAATTTAATTAAATAAATTTTTTGAGTATAATTTAATCTTTGCATTGTATTCATTTATAAATATAAAACACTATAATAATAATTATGATTATAATTTTATTTATAAGACTACGATAAGAATTTATATATATTCTGATGAGTTGTTCCGGTGGTTTCATATTCCCATCGTGTGGTAATAGAGTAGTTTACTTGTATTCCACAATGGATAAGAAATTTATGTTGAATAAATTAATTTTTACATTGTTTTTATAATTGTAAAATTATCTATTTATTTAAATTAATTAACCTTCTCGCATTATAAATAATCTCTAGTTACCAATTTTTAAATAATTTTTATCAATATTTTTATATTTTAGATAATATAAATAAAATATCATTTTAATTTATTTTGTTAAATATTCTCACCTATTATGCATTGTAATTTTTTAATAGTGATATTTTTCATTTTATTTTTTTATTATGAAAAATTTTTCATCTTCAATTTATAGATTTCTTTTCAATTTTTGATTATTATATATTCATAAATTTATAAAAATAAAATAGATTCTGAAAATTTCAAATTTCCAGCCATTATTGTTCTCTTTTTTGATTCGGACACTACCTACGAATCAAGAATTGTCCCAAATATTTTCCAATATTTTTCAAAACAATTTTAAATATTTATTTTTAAACAATTTAATAATACTTTGATTACTGAATTTTTTAACCAATAAATCTCATTTTTGATTCAAATAATTTTTAATTTGAAGACTTGATATAACATTTTAGGAATTTTGCAAATATTTATTATATATTTACTCATTATTGAAGATGAAAGCACCTTTCCATTTTTATTATTTGTAATTAAAATTTAGATAATTATAAATCAATAAAATTCTAATCTTTATTTATTTTTAAAAAAATTATATTAAATTTTTAATTTCATCCCTTTTATAGCTTCCAATTTACCAAATTAAGCTTGTGTTAATTTTATATATTTTTGCATATACATGATTTTTGATTTTAAATTACATTTTGCATTAAAATATAAATATTTTATTTGAAGATCTCGTCTTATAATCTTTGTCAACCAAATCAATTTTATGTATTTTTCTTTTGTAATCTATTTTTGATTAAATTTTTTATTACCGATTAATTTAATTTTATATCTCATTTAATTACTTTTTAATATCCATTGCGATTTAATCCTTTTTGTCTGAACTACTGTTGTTACAAATTCATTTCAGTTATTGTTATTGCTTTTTTGTTCTATATAATTAGTATTCACATGCTTCTAGAACAATACTAATAAAATGATTTGTCTCAAATGCAACTATTATTAAGTTCGGACTGAATATTTGAACCAAAAGATTTCTTATTATTGAGATATATACTAAAATATTAAATATTATATCATATCCGAATATTTTTGCAATTATTGAGTTTTATATCAATTATTATCAAAAAATACTAATAGACGATTAAGCAGCGTCTGCTAATTATTTAATATATATAAAATATATAATATACATATGTTATTTAACTATATATATACCATCAGTTTTTACCATCAAACTCGGACTTGTCCAACAGTGGACTTGTCGTAATTAATAACTTACATATTTATTAATCACATTCTCGTTAGAAGGAAGTACAAAGTAGCTTACCTTAAAATTCTATTTATCGGATTAAAATTATATAATTTGCATAATTTTATTAATATCTATTTATTTTATTTTATAAATTTAAAAGATATATTTATATTTTTAAAGTAAAAAGTTTATATCCTGCAATTTTTTTATTATAATATTATATAAATTCGATAATTCCATAGATTAGAGATTAAATTATGAAAGAATATTTTTATATAAAATTGTTATTCTTTATAAAATCTTAAATTCTTAAATATCATATTAGATTTTTATTCAATCCAGCTATTGAAATAGGTATCTTTAAAAAATTTTAATGAAATTTAATTGATGAATATATCATGTTTAGTGGAAATAATTCATCGTTGTTTTAGGTTCATTTATATGGAATATCTTTCACTCTGAAAAATTTTAAGAAATAAATATAATTAAAATTTTGAAATTTCTTTTAATTTATATTTTTAATATTCAATAGATTTAGCTTAATTTTTTAAATTTTTTAGAAAATAGAAATAACTATTTTTAATTGAGGAAAATAAAGTTTTTCCATTTTCCTAATTTTTTCGCCTGGATTTTTTTTGGGTTCTGTTGATTTTTAAGGTTTAATTAATTCAATGGTAACAGATGAGTGATTGCCAGGCTACACCCACACGGTTTGACCTGATTGGGGTCTTATATGTGTTTGTTATTCCCAAGAAATTTTGACTAAAGAAAAAATAAATTAAAAAAATAACGATAACTTTAGTAGAAAATTCAAATTAAATTTATCAGACAGAAATTACAATAAGAAAATGAATAATATTATGTCATGAGTAAAATTACATTTATCTATTAAATTCTTCTACATTAAATTTATTTAATAATTAATTTATTTTTTAGATTCAAATTTTAAATTAAAAAATTTGGTAGTTCAATCAAGCTATTAATTGGTCTTAATATTATTTTACTTTTTATTTTTTTAAATCTTATTATTATTTTACCGTCGACTATTTTATTCAGAGGCCCATTTATTTGATTTTTGTTGCTATTCTTGTAGATATTTTCCATTAATCTTGATCCAAATTAACAATTATTTTTCACCGAAAAGGACGACATCATGTGTTGGTTTAAAATTTTTATACTATATTTATTATTGTTGACTTAATAAATGATTATTATTTAATTTTATTTTTATCTATTTTTTTATCTATCGTTTAAAAAAATAACTTTAGTCTTAATATATCAAATAGAAATATTTTTAGAAACATTTTTTAATGTTTTGTTCATTCAATTATTTATTCGCTTTTAATAATAAAAGTTCATTTTGTATAATTGACCATTTTAATTAGTTCATGTCGTGGAATGAAAGAATTATTAACTATAATATCATGAACACTATTTTAGTTAAGTAAATAACTATTGAATAAATTAAGTAATTAATTAATGTCTTAGATTTAAATTTGGTTAGATAAATATTTTTTATATGAACTAATAACGTAATTAATTTATACTACTTAATAATTAATATTACAATCTTTTATTGTCTAATATATATTTGTTTATTATCTTCGACATTTCATTTTTGAACAAAATTTTAGATTAAATTTATTTTAAATATATTCCTTTATATATTAATAAAATATTGTTATATTTGCACTAAATTTTTAACCTCTAAAATGTGGGCTTGACAATTTTAATTTTTTATCATACAATTCATCATTATATCTGAATACATATGTTATGCTTATTTAATTTGATATCGGGTCAACTAAATATTTAAGAGTTACTATTAAATTATTTGATAATTTAAATATTATTTTTTAATTAGACGATTTTTTATTCATTTAGATTTTTAAGATTACGAGAATCTTAGATCATGGCGATAGCAACTAATTAATTATCTTACAAGTTAGAAACTTAATTTTTTATTCAAAAGGGATTTGAATGATTATATATACATAATACCTCTAAATATAATAGTAAAATAATTAAAATCAAAAATTTCAAAAAAGATAATTAAAATAAAATTCTGTTTATGGATTCAAGTTTGAGTAGAGAGCTCTAAAATAATTCCAACAATTATCAATAATTTTTTTTGATAAAAAAATAATTTAAGTTTTTATTTTTTCAGTTAATACTTTTTTAGTGGGAAAAAAATTTTAGCATTTCAATTTGGCATTATTTACAATAATTTGTATAACTTTATATTGATTATATTTAAAATTTGCTCAACAAAAATTGTTTAATATATCATTTTAGATTTATCACTAATAACTTCTTTAATTTATATTAAATTTAATCAAGAAATAAACTGAAAAGTTTAATGTATACCGCAGTCTGCGCAGTCAAGGCGGCGCCCATCACTGCATAACCCCGCTCCATCATCTCCCAGGAATGGGAACTTTCAAATGGGAAGACGAACTCACCCCCGAACTCATCAAAAATAAATTTTAATAATTATATCATTCAAGGAAAATGGAATATTTATTTTAATAATAATAATTAATTTAAAGCAATCGTAGTAATATTAATGATCGAAATTCGAAAAATGGCTGTTAATGCTTATCATATCTTTATATAATTCTTCATTGTAGCTTGAATTTCTGCTATATCTTTTGAGATAAAAATTTTAAATTATGATTAATTTCACAAAATAATAGAAAGAACAATACTTGTTCTTAGGATTTTATAAAGATCTTATCAATGGAATTTAATTTTTTATAAAATTTTTTTTGGATAATATGTAAAATATATTTATATTATTTTTAATATAATTTTAAATAAAAAGTTTATTATTTTCAATTTGGTAGTAAATTCTCAATATTCGAGTCTCTTGATGCATATATTATAACTAGCGGGTGTCTTCTTGAAAAATAATTTCATTTTGAGCACTGTCGGTAACCCAGTAGATGAACACATTTTATTTTAATCCCTTTTATTTTTAATTATTATTATTTTGTATTAGCAATGATTTTATAAAGAATTATTGTCAATGAACTTTGTTTTTCTACACAAAAATTTATTGTCAATGAACTTTTTTTCTACACAAAAGTTATTTTAAAAAAAATTGGTAATTTGTATTTCATTTACTTTCAATTAATATAAGTATGTCTTAATTCAAATTTGTTATACTTTAATTTTATTTTAATTTTATAAGTTTTTATTTGTTTATGTCGAATTTAAATTAATATTATTTCAATTTTTATATTAGGGTCGTTTATATAAAATTTAATTTTTTATAAAATTAATTTTTTTAATTTAAAAAAATTATTCAATTTTTAAGATGTATTATTAAATTCATAAAAAATAATATTTTTATTGCATAATTCTATTATAATTTAAAAATTTTTTTTATTCCGATAAGATAATTATTAATAATCTTTTATTCAGATAAATTTGATCATAAGCTTTTTTCTTATTTTTGCATAATAATAAATTTTCTTTTTTTTGCCAAACAATTTTTTGAAAATTTTAATTTTTACTGAATAGAAAAATACTGTTTAAATATAGTTATATCTAGTCAATTCTTATTTATTTGCAAGTAATGTGAGATATGAGAAAGGAGAATATCTAAAATTGAATTTTTTTTAATGACATATTTTTAATTAAATTATATGAATGTTATACTTATATTTGGGATTTTGAGAAGAAGATATTCGTTAGTTTTTTATTATTCGTTAGTTTGCACGCCTTTCTCATCATTTATATGTTTAAATGTAGCCCAGAAGATGGTCAGTTTTTATAATAATCGAAATCAGAGATGAAAATCTAATTTTAGTAAATCTGCATTCAAATAACTCGAGATGAAATTTGAAATTCTAGCTTGAATTTAATTTTTATATCTATAAAATATAACTTCTTTATTCAACAAAATTTATTTTGTATAGAATCAAAATTAAAATTTAATTTAGATGATCACTGATAAAATTATTGGCTATAGAAAATATCATTAATCATAGAGAATTATAATATTTTATTCATGAAATTTATAGGTGGTAATATTTTATAATGCTAATTGATCCTTCATGAACTCCGTTAGTTTGTTAGTGATAAGCTGTAGACATAGTGTATAAATAATTTTAAAATAAATAATAATTAAATATTACAATAAATATTTTTTCATTTGGGGACCCCTTTACGGAAAATCGATTTAAATTCTATGTTTATTAAATTTAAGATTAAAAATAATTAATTGAGAAAAAGAAATTTAGTAAATTCATATTTATTAGAAAAATTTAAAAAATATATATTTCTTTATTCCAGATTTACTAAATAAACAAATCAAAAAATAACAGTTTGATTTAATAATAATTTATTTTATTAGTGATTTCTTTGATGCTCTCTTTCTTTCCGAGATTTGGTGCTAGATTGTTTTATAATTTAAAAAATATATAATTTTTAAAAATATGTAAAAAAAATATGTAAGATGCGCAATTATTTATGATGAAATGATGCTCTTCTTGGTTTAATTAGTAAGTTATATGTTAATAAAATTCTTCTTGATAAATATTTAATTATTGTGCATTTTAAATTTTGTGTAATTTAAGTATTAAATAAACATATATAATATTATATTTAAATGTACCAAAATAAAGGCCTTTTTTAAGAAATTTCTCTGAATTATTTGATGAAAACATTTATTTCTGCTTAATTTTATTTTAATTTACCTATTTATTATTATTCTTTGAATTATATATTTATATAAACTCAGTCAGTGCTTTTAATATTGGTCAGATACACATTTATAATTAATTGTTTATTTGTTTTTATTTATTTTTTTCCATGCATTAAACTTAAAAAACAACATATATCTTATCGAATTAGACTTATTGGAATTTGATTAACCTTAAAAAACATTATATCAATTAAATTGAATTTAAATGATGTAATTATATAAAAATATAGATTGAATGGATATAGGTGAATTCAAAAAATAAATAAAATACGAAATAAAATAAAAAAAATATTTTTTAAGTTGAAACTAGCATTTAAAGAAATATGGA
>LDKF01003219.1:0-18758 GCA_001026735.1 Rotylenchulus reniformis | reverse complement strand
AAAAAAAAGGTTTTTGGAGAACATACAGGGTTTTGGCACTTTTTTAAAAAACGCCCATTATGGCACTTTTTAAAACGCCATAGCACCGGTGTTGTGGCCTCGAAAGGGACTGCTGGATTTTTTTTTTAATTTGAACTGAAGAGTATTCATTAAGTTGAATAAAGAATGGAAGAAAATTGAAAATGATGAATGGTAGCTTGGTAAAAATTTTCATTTTTTCGGGTGAAAAGGGTATTTTTAAGGAATATTTCACCATTATAATTCAAAATGTTCTCTAAAAATTTCAAAATTTTCAGTAAAAATGCTATTCTTAGGGGTGCATTTTTGGGTCTTTTTTCCAATTTCCGGTCAGTGACCAGGCCACCCGGTCACTAAATGACCACTGACCTGACCGGGAGCCCGGTCAGGTCAGGTCAGGTCAGTGGTCAGTGGTCACATGACCGGTCACTGACCGAAACCCGGTCAGCAAAGCACTGATCTGGATTACATCTACACTCAACATATAAGATAAGAATGTTTCTGCTCCTGCGCCGGCACCGACATCATTGAAAAAGGCAAATGGCAAAAAGAAAGCACCGCCGCCGAAAAATAATTTATTGCAAATTTCGGGAACTCAATTTTTTGGGTGATTTTTCTATAATTTTATATGAGATTTACATGAAATTTTTTAACTGGATAGCAAAACCAAATTAAAATTCCATTACCAAGAGACAACCTTTTTAAAACATTGAAAAATGGAAACACTGCGTTTATTTTATATTTTCGAGGTTTTTTCTCCAAATAATTTTAAAAATTTGGAGTTTTTCCTCACAAAATTATTGTTTTCTTATTGAATAAATGTAATTTGGTAAAAAATTATACGTAATCTTAAATTATTACACATTTGATTGGCTTAATTTTAAAGTTTAATATTTGGCGTCAACAATATCCCTCTACTAATGGATTTTGCCTTAATATCAATGTGTATTTTATTTTTTTGCATCCTTCGAATTGAATGTTCTTCAATAATTGCGTCAATCACTTTTTCTGCGTCTTCTGCTACTGGCTCTTTCACGTAGTTTCTTTTTTGAACTTCTTTCCCACATCTGGTCTTCAATTTCTTCAAGTTTAGCGGAAAGCCACTTATGGCGTAATGCCAATTTCTGCAAAAGTAATTTTTAAACTCAACAACCAAAATTTTCTCAAAAAATTAGACCAATTTCTGAAACAAATTCATTTTTTTCCTACTTTATTTATTTCTTGAGTTCGAAGAAAATTGCTATAACTACTAATTGAAAAAAGCGAAATTAAAAAATAATAATAATTAAAAACTCGAACGATATTTACCAATCTACTCGGCTGTTCATCATCCTGCGGGTCACATATAAATTGGGCCCTTTTATCATCAACCCTTTGCCTAGCTGCTAAACATAATTTGCTACAACCATTTGCTACATCTGCTAGCTGAGTACACAATAACAAGCCGGTCAGTAATCGACCGAGAATTCCACATCCATGGTTCCTAGCAGATCGATCTGGCCTTTCTTCAAGTTGATCTGTAATTGCAATTTATGCTTTTGCTTTCTTTGTGTTTTAAAAAATTTTATTTTCTCTTAAAACTGGAATGTAAGCTTTTCGACCTTTTTTGTACGTAAAAATTATTATTATTTTTAAAAAGGATTCAATTCTTCTAAAAACAAATCTAAAAAATTGTTACATTTTTATAGGATATTAAATGATTTTAAGGAAAGCTCTGAATTAAAAATCGAATATAAAATTTACCATCATTTTCTGATATCTCGGTAATCTCCATGCTTTTTTTCGTAGGTGCTCCTGAAATGACTATAACCGGAATAAAAATAATCAATGCAATAAATTTCAAATCAATGTTCATAGGTAGTAAAATTTTAAAACTAAATCAATTTTATAAATTTTAAGATAGGATATAAAACATTGTCTTTATGGTAAAAAATTTACATGTTTTTTGATTATATATAAAATATAAAAATAAATCAATTTATGATGTAAATTATAAAAAATTTTTAACATATTCTTTGCCATAATATAATCTTGTAGGAATGAATAATTCATTTTTACAAATGACGTCATAATCATTGTTATCCATCGCAATTGACAGTCACTAAGCAGCTAGAGCCAACACAGTGGCACCCTAAAATATGTATTTATATTATTTATTATAATAAAGTGAAAATTCATTTTTTATTTAGATTCCAATTGAAAAATGAAATCAATAAATAAAAATAGGTGTTGCTCAATTAGTTTTCAATAAAAAAAAATTATTTTTTACATATACCTCCCCAGCCGCCTCCACCTTCGCTCTGTCCCACAGATGTCCAACCGTTTACATAGCCCGCCGATCGGTAAGTTTGGCCCCAACCGCCACCACTGCTCCATCTACGTCTGCCCCATCGACTGTGTAAAGACGGTGTTATGTCGTTAGGACACTCGGGCCAAATGGGCGTTAGGTCAATCAGGCCATATAGGTAGATTATAGATGCTTTTTGACAATTTTTTCATAATTGCTTTAAATAAATTTTTCTAAATTTTCCGTTTTCTAAAATTTCGAAAATTTTAAGCAATTTCGAAAAAAAATTTATACATTAAAAGTTTCCGATACAAAATAAGAGTGGCCTAACGCGCGCATTTTGGCCCTAGTGGCCTAACGACCCAGCATGTTAAAAAAATATTAAAGATAAAGATGAGAGAGTAAAGATAGGATTGATAGAGGCTGTTAAAAAAACAAAAAAATGTATATTCGAGAATCTTAATCTCGTCAATTTTTTTTCTTCCTTTTAGGTCTTTGAAGTCTGATATGAAATTTCAAATCTCAGGAAATGTGGCTATTCTGGAATTTTAAATGGAAAAAATTATGTATAAGGTATATAAATTTTATGCTTAATCTTGCGTAGACAACTTTTACGGAATATTTAATTACTTTTATTTATGATAAATTTTCGCGTTTAATTATATAATTCATGAAATTTTGCATTAATTAATATCGCAAAATTTACCTGTATCTACCGGAGTAGGGTGACCAGTATCTTCTACCATAACCGTAGTAAGGGGTCCAACGTCTGCCATAATAAGGATAAGCATGGGCAGAGTCAACTGGAAAATTATTTTTCGGAGTGTCTTTGATGAAAGAAATGTGAATTTACATCAAAATCATAGTGTAAACATTTTCAAGTTTTTATAGAATTTTTTCAACAGAACTTAGGATTAGAATTTCTTGATTCGACATTAACAGAAGTAAGGAAATCTTTATCATTTACAGTTTATTATCAAGTAAATAAGCCCAATGAGCTGAACTCGTATAGAAAAATCCATGTAATAGCATTTTATTTCAATTTTTAGACCATAATGAAATCGTTCAATTCAGAGAATCTTTATCCAAACTAAAAAATTAAACTCACATTTTGTGAATAAAATGATTATGTAAGGACAGATGAGCAGAACAAAAATGAATGATTTTGTACCAACCATTTCAAGATGTAAAATTCTGAAAAATCTGTAAAACGGCTAAATTTACCATAAAACCTGTATTATAACCTCCCTTCAATTGACCCCTTGTAATAGACCACCCTCTGGAGGGGGGTCAAAATTATAACCCAACATTGCATTAGAGCACCAGGGGATTCTAGCCAAAATTTTGAATTTTTATATATGGAAAAGTAAAAATTTTCAAAATTCAATGGAATCATTATTTATTTTTATTTTTTTGCCCATGGCAGAAAAAAGAAAGTTTTGTGGCCCAATGATTTTGTTCAAATATTCGAGACAAATTTTTTGGTCGAATTTCATATCCAGAATTCCATTTTTAGGGGGTCGATTTTGGTTCAGAACCCCATTTTTAAGGGTGCATTTTGGTCCAGGACCTCATTTTTAGGGGTATAATTTATGGTATATTCCCCAAATACTATATATTTTGAATGTAAAAAAATTTAAATGATTCTAATGATAATGACGTTTAACTGAAATTTTTATACCTAGGAAAAGGATGAGAATATTGTCTCGTTTATTTTCTTTAAAGGAGGACTTGTCAAGAAATATTTAGGAAAAGTAAAGTTGACATGAAAATCCACTTAAATCAGGTCACAAATACAAATCGAAGGACCTTGAATGCATTTCATCTTTTAGGAAAGAAAAGCTCTGAAGATTTTGTAAAAATGATAATAATGAATTTATAATTTTATCAAACTATAAAACAATTTAGAATTGAAGAATAAAATGTATGGAGAATAAACGAAAATTTATAAAGATTTGAGGAATGAGAAATTTAGAATAAAATTAAGAAAAATTATTTATATACTTAAATTTACATAAGGTAGAAATTTCTGAATAAGATATATAACATTCAAGATCTAAATTATAATTATATAATAATTGCTTTATTTAGCACAATTATAAAATTAGAGTATAAAAATTAATTTGGATATTTTTCGAGTCAAAGTTTAGTATAATAAAAGCAGAACAAATAAGTAATATTATTTGTTGCAAATAAAATTTATAAGAGAAAAAAATTTATTTGCTAAATTTCAACAAAATTGAGGAATATTTTTATGCGTAAATCGATCGAAGATGGCGTCGACGGAGTGCTGTGGCATGTACTAACTTGTTGTAGGAATAGTAGGACTGATACCCCTCCGACAACGGCACACCGGCAGCAACGGCACCGCCTTGGTACTGGGAGGCCGGTGCCGCGGATGGGGCTATGTGGAATAAATTACAGCACAAGTTAAGAAAAGAAGCAAAAATAATATCAAAAATAATATGGTTTTAATTTTTTTTTAATTTTTTAAATGGCCTAACGACTTTTTGTCCATGAATTTCCATCCAAATATTTAACTTGATTTTCAAACGAAATATTTTTAAACTTTTTTTAGGTTTCCAAATAAGATCTTTTGTAGTTTGTATTTTTCTCCATTTTACAGAAGAAACCTAATCAGTAGAATTTTTAAAAACTAATAAAGAAGACATGACAGTTCAAAGAATTATTAAAATGTATAAATTACCCAATAATGTAGAAATTAAACCCATAGAATTAACTCACCGTTCGCAACTCCAGCTCCAGGAATAGAACCGGAAGCACTACCCGGAGCCGATTGTTCTCCCGGGATTTGACCGTTAGAGCGTTCGGGACAAGGACAGTATTCCGCATCGGCACCTATATTTAATGAAAAGTTTTTTGAAGGAAAAAATTGTTTTTTTTTTCAAATAAGAAAAGAAATAATATTTTGGAGAAAAACAAAAATGATTTTATTATCCACGAAATTTAAGCGTCTGATTTACATAATCCTTTTTTAAAAAGTTTAAAAATATATTTTATTTGTTTAATGTTTTTGTGTATGCATAACTAAATTAAAAATATTTATTTTTTTTTTGTAAATACCATGCCCTCCTGCAGGTCCAGGAGCCCCTGGAGTGCCATCTTTGCCTGGTTCTCCGAGTGGGCCTTGTGGTCCCGGCTCTCCAGGAGGTCCTAAATATAAAAGTTTGAAGCTTCAATATAATTTGGGATTTTCTATAAAATATTGAATTTCTAATAATTATTACTTATATTATATTGTTTAAATTAATAATAAGTTAAAGTTAAAAAATGAATTTTTCTTTTGAATCGGCGGACCTGGCGGAGCGTCGTCGCCGCGTTCCCCAGGCGGTCCCTCGTCCCCGACGGATCCGGGAATGCCAGTCTCGCCCTTGGGTCCAGGCGCGCCTCGGGCGTATCCGATGCCATCCTCGCCGGGCAGTCCCCTGTGGCCGGGCTCACCCACATCCCCGGGGTAACCAATCTCGCCCTCGGGACCTTCGTCACCTTAATTTTTCGATTTCATAAAAATTGCTTACTAATTAGTAATTACAATTAAGATTTTGTTAATGCAGAAAATTTTGAACTAGATGAGTAAAAAATTGATATTTAAAATCTTGATTTAGAATTTGGATTCACTCTTTCCGAACTATTGAATACTGAATTTACTAACCAATTAGTCCATCACGGCCTGGTGGGCCAGGTTGTCCTTTAAAAATTAAGGTCCAATGCAAAAAATAAATAATTAAGTAAATAAATCAACCAAATGGCCCTTTCTCGCCGCGTGGACCACGTTTGCCCTTGTAGCCCGGATTGCCAGCAGGCCCGGCTGGGCTGCAAAATATAATAAACTTATGTGTTTTATAAACAAATTTTATATAGTTCTTACATATTTTTTCCTTAAAATCCTTTAGTTCATATAAAAAAATTTGGCTGCATTTTTAAATTCCTAACGAATTTCAAATTTTAGCTGAATTAAAAAAAAAAATTTGTCCAAATTTTTTTTTCTAAAATTTCAGTAAAATATTTCTTAATAACCTAGCTTAAAAAGATAATAAGATTTTCTTCAGTGAAAGGTGCATCAAACTGAAATATGTGGATAAAATCTGATTAAAATCAATGGTTGTTTCGCTATAAGATGATTATCTATCCTCTTTGTGTGACACAAAAAAATGATAATGCTGTGAACTGGGTGTTTAACGTGGATGAAATAAACATTACTGGAATATAAAATTTTTTGTAGATTTAATTAGAAGTTTGGTCTACTTATAACAAATTAGCTAGAATATTATTAAAATTCCCTGATAAATTTTTAAATTAAATAAAATTTTTAAAGGATTTAGCATTATTATGAAGGAAATTTTTATAGTGAAAAATTCTTGCCAGGCTCCGCAAACTGAAGCGACCATAGGTGCTGTATTTACTGGTNTAACCTGTTGCAGCACCTGCAGGTGTGATTTCAGCAAATGCTGCGCCGGGTTGCCCTGGCACTCCTGGTTCTCCGTCTTGGCCCGGCTCGCCAGGCAACCCTGGTAGGCCAATTGGACCTGCAGAGCACGAACTGCTGGTGCCGGCTCCGGAAACTGCAGAAGTTCCATCTGAAAAAAATGAGAAATTCAACCAAAAAAGGAAAAATGAATTTTAAGTAGAAAAACGGGCAAACAAAATATTAAGCCCATTTGCGGCCCCGACACTTGTGGCTCATTCGCTATAACTCGATTCTAAGCAAATCTACAGAATTAAGTTTAATGAAAGAAAATAGAGAAAATAGATACAAAATAAAGCTCACCCAAATTGATCCATTGTGAAAAAGTTATGCCAAAATACTGCCAATTTAGCTAAAATTAATGATTTGGCCATATGGTACAGTTCGAGCGTGCTTGGGTTCATTTTTAGCTACTTTTTTGCTCTATTTTTATCACTAATCTCATTTCTCTAGGTATAGTTTGAACCGAGTTATAGAGAGAGCTGCAAATGTCGTACAACCTAAATACATGTTATGGTAGTGTAAATACACAACCAAATGTAAATAAAAGATGGTTCTAAACAACCAAGTACACCATTGTAACCAATTACCACGACCAATACAATTAGAGGAAATAAGCAGTAAGTTATTTTGAATCATACATTGTCTCCTCTGGCGTGCTTTTGCGTGTTCCGATCGGATCAAATCATTCTGCTCCATGATGTTTCGCCACATATAATTGCTCTGATAAAATTAGAAAAAATGCAAAAAATGTTTACAAAATTTGTTAAGGCTTTTATCAAAAAAGTTCTTTAAACTAATTTTTTAATTATATTTTTTAATTGTCAATTTTATTTTTAATATTTATGATAAATAAGTAAATCTTTTTTAAATCTTGATATACCTATTTATGGTGTGGAAATTCCTATTCTATTCATGGATTTATTTCAAAAAAAATTCTTTCAAAATTTCAAATTTTTGTAGTTACCATGTCAAGATAGATTTTCTGCTGTTGGGCCAATTCTTGCTGCAAATTGGCCACATCGTTGAGCATCATTGGAATTCCAATGAGCATTGCCGAAAAAGCAAAAATTGAAATTGAGACGGCCGCCGTCAAGGAAAATTTTGAAAGCTTTTGATTGTTCATCCTGAGAAAAAAAAGAAAATACAAATTTTTTAATAATTTAAAAAAAAAATTCATTAAAAATTAATACACTTGCTTTTAATATTAAATTAGGACAAAATAGTTTATTACAAAATTATAGTAAATTATTTATATGAATTATTTTAATTTTAAAGATCGTAACACATAAAACAAAAATAAATATTTAAATATTTAATTGGTCACTTTTAGAAAAATAATTTTTTAGGCAATAATATAATGATTAAAGCTTTCATAAGTGAAAAAAATATTTTCCCTATCCTTGAAAATGAATAGAGGACCCCCAGACAAAATTTATATAGAAATTAATTCATGGATTCTTCCGGATTCAGAGAAGATTGTTACGGAGATTAAAAATAATTTACATAGGAAAGCAGGAACAGGAAAAGTTTCCTGATCAAGGTCAGACACCAAGGAGCATGAACTTGCGCATGCCTTAAGGGCATTAGAAAGCAGAAATTTATCAATCTGATACTAATCTTATGGATGCCCATGGACACACTTTTCTAAAATAAACCGGATCAAATGTATCAAAAATTTGATGGCGCGGAACAGACGGAACTTGAAAAAAACTCGCATTTTTTTTCATTTTATGTTCCAAATGTGGATTCTTTAAGAGAGAAAACATGTTTATCTAAGATAGAAATAAATTTTATTTAGATAAAAACATATTAAATAAAAGGCGCAATCTAGGCTAAACTTGAAATTGATAAATGTGATCAAATTTTATATTATACTGTACGTATTTGACAATGAAAATCAAAACATCAATCTAGTATGATTCTTGAGAAATAACCTCATTTACTTATTTATTGGTAATTATTTGGCTTATTATTTTTTATAAAGGCGTAACACTTTCTTATACATAATTACTAGATTTTATATTTGCTGTTAATTATTTATATTTTTTTGATAACGACATAGCACTTTCTTGATGTTGAATATCAACTAGATCTTTTTCTCCTGCTGTTCTCTGTCATCGAAGCCTTAATTTTAACGGATGTTACTAACATCATTCAATTTCGTCGATCCATTGATTCGATTGTTCGGAAATTTGCACCTCCCCCCCCCCTTTTTTTACGCCATACATTCCAAATTTTTAAATTTTTTTTCTAACAACAAAATCATGGNTTTGCACGTAGCGATTCTTCATCTGGTTCCAGGCTCCCGGGTAAATGTGCAGGGACGGCACAATATTGGTGTCCGTGATTTTCACGCCGTTTGTGCCTTAATTTGATAAAAAATTATAAACCTTACTTGGTGTATTTGGGGTCCATTTGCTATAACTCTATTCAAATGAAAGCTAGAAAAATAATTATTATGTCATAAAATAGAGCAAAAAATTAGTTAAAATGAAGCCAAAGCACACTCGGATTGCTCAGCTGTGAAAAAAAGATATGGCCAAAAAACTGTTTGGCCAAAAAATCATTTTAGTCATAACTTCATTCCTGATGGTGGCTGATGGTATGGTCGCCCCACTCGTTCATCAAATTCACTACAAAACTGCCGGCTTCTCTCAATGTCGCATAGTTTTCCTTCCACCAATCCGCCGCGGCACTAAGCTCACCTGGAAATTTTGAATTTAAATTTTATCTTCAGGGGAATTTTATTTTTTTAAGACAGATAAATGTCCGACTTTTATCAAAATATACAAAATAAATTGAATAATACATAAAAGTTTTTGTAGAAAAAATACGGAGTGGCTAAGCAGAGAGTCGGTAAATTACATAGAAAATTAAGGATAAAACTGATCATTGTTAGTTTAAAAAAAATCAAAATCAAATACTAGTGATGATTAGAGTTATTTCATTCATTATGTGGTCTAACTCTAATAACGATATAAATGTTGAGTAAAAATTTTTAAAATCGCTCTAAGAATAAATAAAAATCATTTACCGGCATCATTGGACCCAAGTACAGTATATTTATGGTATGTGGTAATCACAGCGAATCCATTACTGACGGCACCCTGGATCCAAGACTTTGCCAAATCGATAGGCACAGACGGTTCGATTTCGATACGGACAGTTTGGATTTTGGATGCCGACTTCATCAAGGACCAGTCCACGCTGACATTGCCCCCGTTGTAATAGCTTGGTTGCAAATTCACACCGTTACCAAGACCGGCAGTCAGGGCCCGTGACTGGGTTAGACATTTGGCCAAAAGGAAGAAAATTGTGAATTTGAAAACATTTCTTTTCTGAGGATAATGGGATGGGATTTTATTACTCTTAAAGGACTGTTTGGTGTGGAACTTCGGATCCCTTTTATATGTATAAATGCACATGAAACTATATGTCTGGATAGGTGAGTGAGTACTGTTTGCGCATCTGCTTGTTCATGAATATTTGCCGCTTAACTTTAACCTTCGCCATCCTCATTTGGATTATTATCAGGGTTGCGATCTCCCAACCATTAAAATACGGCATTTGTCTTTTTTCGAGGCCAAAAATACGGCAAAAATACGGCATTTTAGGTGAAAAATGCGGCAAAAAATACGGCTGATTTATAAATCTTAAAAAAAATCGAATAAAATTATTCATAAATTTTATTTCGCTTATTTTTCGCTCTTTTGACTTTATCAAGCAATTGTTGTTTGGAAATAAAAAGATCACGTAAAAGTAAAAATATTCTTTGGTTNAAAAAAATTGCACGTTTTTTGAGACTAATTTTTTATAAAAAATTTTACATATGGGTGAGGGTGGCGGCGGTCCCGATAGGGGCCGCCGGAGAAAATTTTGAAAATTCGGACTGTTTTTCTTAAGAAAATTGACCATTTTTTTTTGCTTGGGGGCGCTTTTTATGAGGAAATTTAATTGGTCCGGCGGCCCCGATAGGGGCCGCCGGAGAAAATTTTTGAGAATTTAGGTCAGTTTCTTAAGAAAAATAATCATTTTTGATCAAAATCCCAAATTTTCAAAAATACGGCATTGGGCAAAAATACGGAAGAAATACGGCGAGAGGGTCAAAAATACGGCAAATGCCGTATAAATACGGCTGTTCGGCAACCCTGATTATTATTTTATGAATAAATTCTACTACATTTTCTTCACTTTCAAATAGTGTTTGTTCATCTGCTTGCTTTTTATCATTGCCGCTAAACTTTAACCTTCAACTTTCAGCCTCATTAGGATTTTATTTCTGAATAAATTTAGGTATTTGTATAGTTTGTAACCGATGGGGGATGATAGAGTCGATTTTCAAAAAAATTCATTCAAAAATGAGTGTCAAGGGATTTTGAAAGGTTTTCAACATGGTAGCATAGCTATCTCTCGAAACTCGAAAGTTAAAAGTTAGTTATTAGACCCAAAGTCGGAAAGCCGAATATTTTTTTCTACTCAAAAACTGTCAGTATCCTTGAATTTGGAAATGAATGAAGAAATGAATTGAATTTGGCCACCATCACTTTTTTATGACTCCTTTTAAAGAGTAATTTCTGCCGACCAAAAATGTTATCAACTTATTTTTGAAAATATGGCCCTAAGAAGGCACCAAAAATGGAAAGTGTAGGAGATAGAATCAGTGGCCATTTTCCATTATGGATTTTTTTGTAATCTTTCAATTTAAAAGATACCCAAAATGGAAAGTGCAAAACATGGTGAAGCCAGCCATTTTTGGAAATTTGGGTTTCACCAAAATGGAAAGTGCAAAACATGGCGAAGCCAGCCATTTTTGGAAATTTAGCTTTCATCAAAATGGAAAGCTTCAGCATCTGCTCACATCGGACAGGAAAATTAGAAACTAAAAAAGATTGATATTATTTGAAAAACAATTTTTCCGATGTGATTTAGCCTCTTGTGAAACTCATGTCAAAATGGTGATACTCGAATCTGGCGTTTTATATAATCGCCAATTATTTTAGGCGTATTAGCAACTATTTTGCAACTATTTGGGCAATTTTTTAGTCAAATTTTAAGAAAAATGGAAAAATAATAATTATTTGAAAATTTCCAAGACTAAATGAAAAAGTATAGGTTTAACGAAAATCCTCCAAAATTTGATAGCAGCTAACAATTCACTTTATTTTTATTGAATTCGATCAAAAAATGAGGAGAGAAAGCAAAATGATCGACGCCAAAGTATACGCAGCAAAAACCAGCCGACGCAGCACGCAGAATTCGTGTTCCAACGCAGAACGATCTTTGGTCTTTGTCTTCCGAACTTTGGTCGTTGGAATTTGGTCTTTGGCCATCGGAATCTCCTCTTTGCTTTGCTTGGCATCATCCTTTTCGATGCTCTCTTGGACGGCCAAGGAACCTAAGAATTTGGAAATATTTTAAAGATCAGATATTCGAAGCGGATGATTGAAACGGATCTGATCGGAATATATCTTCGAAATCCAGATTTGATGTTGATCGGATCCTATTGTGGCTACATTAAATACTTTAGGCCGCCCCAGTGTTTTGTCGAAAATTGTATGCAAAAGAAAATATTAGAGCCATAATAAATCTATTGATTTTATCAATATAATTTGCGATATTTATATATTTTTATTTTGGAATTGGTATTTAGCCATATTTATATATTTTTACTCACCAATTCCTTCAGATTTTTGGTCCGCCTTTTTCGCTTCGCCTCCATCCCCTTCAAATAGCAATAATTTTGAAGTGCTACTCGAAGGGCTCTTCTGCTGTGGAGTTTGTTGTTTTTCATCGATAATCTAAATAATATTTTTGTTAATTTTAATTTCCCAAGATCTATGTTGAAGTTATTAAATTTTGCGCATTTGCTTTTCTTTCTGTTACTTGATTTTCTGATTTTTGCATTCTGATTATGATTAAAAATAATTCTGATTTTGCCCACCAATTCTCTGCTTCCGAACAGTTCTGATCCGCTTGCGAATGGGCCACTGATGGATGGCGATTTGGATTTGGGTTCGTCTTTGGCCCCTCCGAAAATGCCAAAATTCAATGAAAATGGCTTTTTGGGTGCAGTCTGGGGAGTATTAGGCAAGGTTGAAGATGTACTTTGGGTTTGATCAAGTTCTGAAAATAAAGAATTATAAAAATAAGACTATTAAATTTAGGCACAATATCATTTTCATTTAAATATTAGGTGAGAATTCATTTTTTTAGAAGATTATCGAGGATATTGAATTCGAATTTATACGAAATTCGAACAATTATTGAAATTCTGCATTAGGAATTAAAAAAATATTTTTTTTTGGAATCTGGGGACTTAGAATCAATTCCTTTTTTATTAATACGATTGATCAGAGATCAGTTTAAAATATCTAAAACAATTGAGATTCAAAATTTCTTAAGGGGGGATCATGGACTCTTAGATTGCCGCAAAAAATGTACAAGTACCAAAAATATCATCTTAATTAATTTTTCCAATTATTATTAATTCGTATTTATCGTACAAAAACCAGAAAAAAAATAGGTTTGATTGCTAAAATTTGTCATGATCTATTCCGATATACTTATATTTTACCCTCCAATTTGATGGGGCTGAACTGCGGTTTGGGCTCCTCCATTAGTACCGGATCCATTTCTATGATCATGGCGTCAAAAGGCACCAGTGGGGACTGATTGGACTCGAAAAGTACATCGCCCGCGATCGCGCGACTGTCCTCGCCCACATGGTTTTCGATCAGAGGCGTGAATCCCATTCTTTGGAAATTTTATAAGATATATCCGAAAAATATCTAAAAATTATGCAAAATTTTTCCATTTTATTCGATTTTGGATACAATAATAAATTCCTATAAATTTAAAATAAAATTGCAATTTAAAATAAAATTGCATAGTTGAAAATTTTATTTTTAAATATGTGCAGAATAAAATTATGTAATGGATCAAATGGTTAAAAATATTATTTACTTTTGAATTTAAGGAAAATTGCCTTTGATTAAGAGAAGTAAAATTTTTACATTGTTTGAGGGTCGAAAGAGAAGCCCTCCGCTCGGAAAAATTTGTAACGGTCGAGAAGAGCAGTGAAATTAATTAGCTGAAAATTTATAATAGAAAAATTTGAGCATTTTTTGAACCTTTTCAGGAAGAAATTTGATATCTGGAGGTAAAATCGCAAGAAGTAAATGGAGCACACAATGGAAAGCCAGGGCGAGCAGAGTCAGCAATACAACCCAAATGTGAACAACTCCTTGAAAGAGAGGAAATAGATTAAAAATTTTTATTCATAAATAAAAAAGAAAAAATCTTTAAAAAATCTTTAAAAAATTAATGTATATTGAGCCAAAAAATTTAATAATTAAAATAATAAGAACAATAATTCTTTATAATTATTTTTATGAAAATTAAATTTATATAAATTACCTATGGTTGGCATTACACCATCTCCAGGCGGTATTTGTTGTGACAAAGTCCAGCCTCAAAAAAATTTTTGTTTGAATTTTTTTAGCTGAAAATATACCAGAAAATGCCTCCAGTAACAAATTGAGTGCCGTAAGGAAAATGGCCAAAGTCAAATTGTCGATCCAAAAAATGAGGAGCATCATGAAGGTGGTGACAACCTGAAAAAATAAGAAATGGTAAAAAATTAATTAGTATAAAATTTTATTTATAAAATTGGAATTACGGTAGGCCAAACAAGGGTAAGTCCATAATAAGGGGCATGCCGTTTGATGCGAACTCCAAATTCGATCAGGGACCAATAGTTATCAAGCTAAATGCAATTTATTTATTTTATTTTTAGCAGAATAATTGTCAGATTTATTGATTTAGTTTATTGCGAGTACCGGTCCTATCGGAGATTGATCGATACAGTAACCATTGGGCCCTGAAAATTAAACATTTTCTTTTTATATTTTCCTAAAAGTTACCCCAATAACATTGGCGTTGCCATGTATCAATGATCTGCCAACCTTAAAAATTTTAACAATTTAATTATTAAAAAGACGAAAATATGAATTTTTGAATAAAAGCAATTCGTAGTAATGATGTTTATGTGATAAAAAATTCCTTTATGGTTAGAAGAACTATATCATCTCATAAAAATGATATAAAATAAAATAGAAAAAGGTTACAAAAAATAATGATTCTTCAAAACTTTAAATTTCGATAAGGAAAACCAATAATTTAAATGCAAAATTTATTTGCTTAAAGATATTGCATTTTTGAATTTAATAAAATTTTTGCATCAAAAAATATTCGCTACAAATTTTATTGTTTTCTAAAAAATTACCGGCAACGTGTTTTTTGGTGTTTTCAGACAACGGGTCAAAGCTGAGTCGGATCGCCGGTTTTGACATAGATGATCCAGAGGTGCCAGCTCGAAAATTTTTGACACCGGATAAATTAACTTTGGACAGGTCATAGCTAAAAATATTTTTTATAAGATACAAATTAACAACAAATAAAGAATTGTAGTTAATGCTAAAAAGAAAAAAGCTCATATAACAAATTTAAATCCTATACAAATTTAAATATCATTGATTAATGATAGCAATTTTTACCACCCAAATTCAAATTTCAAAATTTTTCATAAATTCAAAATTCCAGACTTAACATTCGGCAAATTTTCTGTATATACTAGCTTATCAAACTTTGTTCTATGTTTTTTTTAATAAATTTTCGAATCATTTTTTCGATACAATAAAATTCCTGTTAGAAATCAATTTTTCATTCGAAAAATATTATATTTTATAAAAAATCGAATTTTGAGCTAGTAAGTTTTTAACTTGTGATATCGGCATAATATTTTTTTTAATTTACATCCAATCAGCGAGCACAATGGGACATTCTTGGACATCGTAGGGAAATGCGCTGAAGTCGAATTGGCACGTCACTTGGAAGGTGAAAGTGCCGGCTGCGAAAACACGACCCTCATATGATATTGTGGCGGGGACCTTAATCAACAAATTATTTTTTACTTTATTATGTTCATTGTGCTAAATGGTTTTTCAACTCGCAAGTCAAATCATTGATACTTTATACATCCTAGCTTTTTAGCAATTTTTGTTATAAAAACAATAATGTAAAATGGTAAGCTTGAAAATTTCACAATTTTGTTCATATGGGGTAGAAAAAAGCCAATTAGAAGGTGGTACGAATTTAATCTGTCCTTCTAAAATCAAAAAACAGGGCAAAAAGATTTCTGAATCGCTCTTTCGCCAGCAATAATATCAAAAAAAATTTTTGTGGATCAGAATCAAAAGCGTCATCTCAAATCAGACGAATCGCTAT
This sequence comes from Rotylenchulus reniformis, assembly GCA_001026735.1. Classification (NCBI taxonomy): domain Eukaryota; kingdom Metazoa; phylum Nematoda; class Chromadorea; order Rhabditida; family Hoplolaimidae; genus Rotylenchulus; species Rotylenchulus reniformis. The sequence continues at coordinate 2,679 of LDKF01003219.1, read as the reverse complement.
CCTCATCACTTCCACAATCATTTTTTATCATAGTTTTGTCTACTAAAAGAAGCGCGTCGACAAACCATCTGCAAATTATTCAAGGATCTTTTTTCATTTTGAAATTTTATATATAGGATGCACCAAAAGGCAAGAAATGTTTGTACATTCGGTACTTGTCTAGTTTGTATCCACAATTTTGGTCAAATTTTCCAAAAAAATATTTGTTGTTGAAAACACTGTAAAACTAATTTCCTAGGGGCAGTTTTTGACGCTGAATCCGAATTTGACGTCCGTTTTGACGTCTGACGTCATCTGACGCAATTTTTTGACGTCGAAAATTTTTGACGTCAGATTTTTTCAAAATTCCATTTTTAGATAAAAATATATTTATATTGTGATAAAATGTCCATGGAACAGCTAACACAATCTTTGAAGGTGATTATATGACCCGGCTATCCTTCATAATGCGTGGGGTGCTTAGGCAAATATACGGTTCAATAGGTACGGGCTGAAAGATTATTTATTTTTAACTAATAATTTTAATGTTGGGCTCGCCGAAATAAAATTTCTAGTTAAAAATTAATAATTTTCAGCACTCACCTATTGAACCGTCTAGCTACCAGTACTAAGAGCCGGTTAAATACATTTTGCATTTTCTCTTTAAAGATTTTATTGTCTTTCACTGATTTCTATGCATACAATAAAATTTAATTTTGGAAAAAAATTTTGGCGTCAAAATTTTTTGACGTCAAAAAGTTGCGTCAGATGACGCAGTACGTCAAAATGGACGTCGGGATCGAATTCAGCGTCAAAAACTGCCTCTAGGATGTGGTTTTGGGCCATTTTTGGGTCATCGAATTTTTTTCAAAAAAAGGGGGGCTACAAACTGTACTATTACCAAATTTTTTTCCAAAATTGAACTTTTATGCATTGAAATAAGTGAAATACAATAAAATAAATGTTCGCATGTCTTCGTATGTGCCGTATTCCCGCGCCCACCAGAAATTTTGGAAAAAAAAATTTGACGTCAAAAATTCCCGACGTCAGAAAGTTGCGTCAGATGACGTCGGACGTCAAAACGGACGTCAGATTCGTATTCAGCGTCAAAAACTGGCCCTAGGACGTCATTTTGAGGCATTTGGGACAAAAAATATTTTTTTGGAAAACGACCAAAATTGTGGATACAAACTTAAGTACCGTACATTCTTATGCTATTTCGCTATTATCTGCATTCTCTAACCACCCTCTTGCGTCTCATCAATCTTTCTCTATTCTTTATTATATCAAAATCATAAACAAAATGGCCACTTAAAAAATATAATATTTTTTTTGAAAATCAATAGTTAGTCAAAGTTTATTTAAATTAATATTATGGATTTTTTGTCAACTTTTTTTAAACGATATTAAAATTTCCAAAATCGTATAAAATATCTTGCTACTACCGAATTTAAATAGAGCCATCTCCAGAATATACATTTTTCTTAATTTTAAATTCACCTGCTAGGTGTTTTTAATGCTTTCTCTACAATTCTGAACCCCATTAAATTACGAAATTATTACATCAAATTTTTCTTATAATAAAAAAATAAATAAAATATAATTTTATTTTACAATAATACAGCATTTTTATGAATTTTTAACATTAATATTCTTACTCCATTCATGTAGACGAACCAACTGTTGCTGTTAGCCGAGTTATACAGGGCAAAGGTGGGTTGCCAAATTTTCCAAGTTTCCAAAGAAATTGCCTGTGTGTTGTTGTGTTGGGAGGGCGTCCATTTCAGGTACTCGTCATACCACGAGACCCTGAGATTGTTGCATATTAATCAGCTAATTTAATGGGAAAATTAATCTTGAAAATCCTCTAGGCAACAAGGGAATTTATTTTTTAGACTATTCGCCAAAATATAAGAATTATCTGTTATTATTCTTAAAGCTTAAGCAAATTTAAAATCTAAAAATCATCCGAAGTTTTCAGGGAATTATTAAATTGATTTATTATATTATATTTTTAATTTGATTTTGAAATATTTTTACAAAGCTATATCATTTTATTAATGAAAATTTCGCCTCCATTCATTGCTTATCAACTTATAAAAAATCGAAATGTTTTTTAAATTTTTTTTACCCATAAGAGATGATTAAGGAAATCTTTTGGCCATCTGAACTTTTTTTATAAGGTTATTTTAAAAAATATATATATGAACTTTTTAAGAAATCCCTTTAAATAATTTGAATAAAATTCTGGCTATTTTTTTATAAAATAAATCACCAAATGATCCCGTGCAATAACATTGTGCCCTCTTGTTGATCCTTAAAGATGTAATTTTCAATGCCATTTGGTTTATTTTTGTTGATTATACACTTACCACATTCTCAATGTGGTTAATGGTCAAGAAAAGCTGGACCTGGATTGCAGTTGATTCCTTCTTTACAGGCCTTTAAAAAATTAAAAAAAAATATTAAATTCGAACAATTATAAAAATGGACCTATGTCTGCGGTCGTAGTTTCGCAAAATTTCCTCCTCAATTTTTCGATTTTCATTGACCCAGGCAATGACATGGGACACAACAACGATTAAAAGGAATATATGCAATAATTGGTGTAATTTGCCCATAAATAACCTAAAAATGTAAAATCCGCGTCAGAAAAGTCCGGAAATCTAGAGCTCCTTTAGTTTCGAATTTGGCCTCGAA
>LDKF01003218.1:0-16281 GCA_001026735.1 Rotylenchulus reniformis | reverse complement strand
GGGGGGGGGGAATATTTTCAAAACCCACACAAATGAAAAGGGTCCCCCTGTTAAATTTTTTTTTGAAAACTTTTTTCACCAAAGGCAAAAATTGATCAATTTCCTTAAGAAAGTTTAATAAAACTTCAAAAAATTTTCCCCGGTTGCCCTATCGGGGCCACCGGGGACCCGCTCCCCCATTCCCCCCCTGAAATTTTTTTCTGGTTACGCCACTGGTATGGGGATATAGACGAATAGTATTCCTTAAATTACTAATAGTATCGATTTTGTCTGACCTTTTTCGACATTTGCCTATCAGCGCGATTGAGTTGTTGTCGAAGTATCGGTGGCATATTTCCATCTTCGGGAAACACTCGACTTAAAGCCCCAAGGGACTGCGCATGACCAAGTGCCTATAGTCATTTTTTCTAAAAATTGTTTTGAATTTTCGAATTTACCTCAAAAAGTTCCGCATCATTGCTCAATTCCAAAACAAAGCTGTTTACACCGGCTTTCCTCACCATTTGGGTCATGTAATCCCGTGTTTCTCCTTGCCATTTATTTATACAAATGCTAAGACCAACATTGCACTCCGCTACCTCGTTGATTTTTAACTGAATTTGCTTAAACCGCGCTAATAGATTGTCGACTCGATCATTAACGCCATTAAGTGTAAGCACATCAATAATCTGAATTTATGGATTTTAAAGAAATAATTTCTGATTGCTTAAAAATTCCAAATTACCGTTCCGGTTCCCCCGCACAGAGCTGCCTTGGTCCCAGCATTTAAATGTTCCAACTCATCAGTAAGGATTTCTGTATGAACATCGATGCCGGCCGGGAGCAAACACTTGCCATTGGCATCAATTATTTCGGTTTGCCCATCAAAAATCGAAATATTTTGTGAGATCTCCCTGAAATTAATAATTTATTAGAAAAGGCAAGAGAAATTCACTTTATTTTTTCGCCTTCAATCAGAATATCCGCTTTGAACATTCCATCGTCGTTCACAACCATTGCATTTCGTATGAGCAATTGTTTTTCAGTAGAATCACCGCCCCCCACGCCATTTACAATTTGAGTCGAAACCATTTCGGGGGATTCAAAATCCGCAGATGATCCTGTTAATGATTAATCAATATGAATAGTAAAATAGTATCCACCATGAAAGATTTGTCGGTTTAGATGCATTATAAAGATTAACATGAGTTTTAAAACCTATCCATTCCATCTCTATCAAATTTCCCACCCTATATATTGTCTCAGCATTGAAAAATGTTGAAATCTGGCTTTCTTTTTTGGAGTCAGAATGTCTCGAAGCGATTGTTTGATGGCTCTTGGAGCCTTTCTTTCTCTTTCCTCTCCTTACTCTTTTTCATCATAATGGGCGTGTCATTCCTTGGCGTGGCCCTCCACCTTCCCCAAGTAAATATCCTTTCCAAATCGCTCATTCCTCATAATGTGTGGTCGCGCGGAGATTTATCCTAATGCAGGCAAAAATCGTTTCAAAAAATTATAACTTAAAGGGATCTCCACATTTTTCTGACGCGGATTTTACTTCATTCAATAAAGTTAGCCCACCTCCTCCTGCGCCTCCTCCACTTCCACTAGTCACTCCACTTGTCCTCTTTCCAGAATTGTTCTCTGTCCTGCTCCTCCCTTCAGTGCCCCCTTTGCTGGATTGATGGGCACTTTGCAGTTTGCTCTGTTCCGCCACTAATTGCCCGTTGCTTCGGTAGCCAGGCAACGGTCCTTGTCCTCCTCCCCCGCTCGGCTTATCCCTTTCCGATCGGGTCGCAATGTTTTGGCGCTCTTCAGACAATTCGTTCGGCCTCAGCTCATCAACCGTCTCCTTCGGGTCAAAAGTGGCTTCCTCCACCTTTTCTCTTCTCCTCGTAGTTCCTTCTTTTTCCTCCTTTGCGTCCTCTCTTTCTTCGCACTTCAACTGATCAGGTTCTTTCTCCTTCTCCTCCCTCACTACTCCACTCCTCTCAATAATTTGTTGTCGGTGTTGGTTTTGATTCGATAATGGCCGTTGCAATTCTGTCTCTTCCGTTGACGGAAAGTAAGCAAATGGTGCCACTCTTGCAACTAAATGGGATGGAATAGAGTCGGGGAAGGGTGGAATCAGTGGCGGATTCAGAAAATGAAGGTCCCTGGATCCAGACATAAGAGAGAGGTCATGGCTAATCACGGTGCAGGGTGCATCGTGGATCATTAGCGATAGGAGGACAAAATAGGGGAAAACATGAAAATCCAATCAGGGTCCCAAAACCGACCCAAATGAAATTTTTTCCATCACCAACATCATCTTACAGTGGAAAAAATTTTTAATGCAGATTTTGGGGAATAAAAATACGATTTTCCATTGAATTTATTCCTTTGAATTTGGACCTCCCATGCTCTTGCCACAGATCTTTCCCTAAACCTAGTCCTAAGCCAGTGAAAATGCCAAGAATGGTAATGCTAAGGAGATGCGGTTGGGGTGGGAAGGGAATGTGGCGGAAACGCGCTTTCCAGAAGTCCCTCTTCCTCTTGGTCATGCATTCATTCTCCTCCTCCCTCTCCGCCTCCCATCCCATTAGCTTCTCTCACCCATCCGTTCACATTCGAGAGATGCAAAGGGAAGGCAGTGAAGGGAAAGAGGCAAAGGATATTGACGACGATGGTGGTGTGGTGGGGGTGAGTTGGTGGGTGACACGCTCTCTACCCCCTCCCCCTACAATTGGTTTTGAAATTCGCTGCTGATGTGAAGGACCATTCAATTTAACCAATTTTACGTCGAGTGCGACTTTTACTCTGTTGTCGAAAGTCATTTGGATGTCATAGATTCATTAAGTACGGAATTATCGATAAAAAAGACAAAAAAAAATTGTGCAAAGTCGATGAAGGATGAACAAAAAATAGATATGAATTAAAAATGAATAGAGTTGGTATTCTTGAATTATTTACTTGTTAAAAAAATAAATGAATTATTGATATAATTTAAAAAAAAGATTATTATTGATTTCCCACCGTTCCTTTGTCGGTTTTTTGTTGTCGCAACACTATTTTCTACAAAAGATTTCTCGTCTAAAAGTTCCAAAGTTCCTTGAACATATGCATCTGTTTGCTTTTGCTCTCGAAAATCAATTCTGAAATCATAAAATGAATGTTTAAATCTTAAAAGTGTAGCAATTAACTCACTCGTGTAATTTCACAGATTCATTATGCTGTGGTTGGGTTATTATGGGTGAAGTTTGGGCTTCTGGACATTTCACTTCTTTGCCCTCGTCCTTTTGTGCTTTATCTGAGCCAAAAATCTCTCGCATCGCCTGTGAAGTCTCAAAAGCACTTCTTTTCCGGGCAATTCTTTGAAGAACGGGCGACTTTCCAGCAGACAAAAGGGATTCGGTCGAAACTTTTGGAGACTAAAAGAAAATTCGGCACTATTAATATTAATTTTGTCGTATTTACTTGTTTTGGGCCAGTGGATGATGCTGTTGATGAGTGTGCATGCCCACTCCCTGCCCCATGTTCGGCGCTTTTCAAATTCGATGTGGAACTGGAGCTGGTAGAAGCGATTGGGCAGCGAATGGACTCCGCTGCGTCTTCGGCTTCAGGTTCTTCACAAGTCTTCTCATCCTGAACTCATTTTAAGAACGAAAGCCCATTTTAAGAAGGCTTTACTTCCAGTTTCTCCGAATTAAATTCTATTTTTATGTTTTCTGTCGGAGCTTTTGGTAGCAAAGATATTGAAGAGCTCTGTTCTGTCGGCACATGGTACACGATCCTGAAAGACGGCTGTCCTGGACAATTCCTTGCAGTTGTATCCACCACAGCCCTGACTTCCAGAATTTCTTCCAGCAAATTTGGCTGCCTTTGAGTCCGATGATGTGGCGATTTTTGCGGATAAACAAAAAATGGAACCCAGGGAAACATTTGCTGCTGAAATTCTCAAATGCTTGCTTTAAAAAATAAAAAAAAATTGAATTTTGTTATCGGCCAACACACAAACTAATGGGATGGGGGAGGTCCGGACACAGCGCACTCATTTCGGTCATCCATGCAACCTCTAATCTTTTACCCCCTATTAGTTTCTTGGCAATTTTTTCCGTAAAAATGGTTGGTTGGATAAAAATTATTTTTTATATTGAACATAAAACATAGTTCTTTCATTTTGTGTATTAAAGGCTAGAAAACCCCTCTCCGTGGAAAAATATTATTTATTCATTTAAATTGGGAATTTTGTCAAGGTTGCACTCTGATCCGCCGTGCCGGACGGATGGATAATATTGGAGGAGTCTCCCCCTCTCTTCTCATCGTGCGAGCAGAGAAAAGAAAGGAAAGAAAATGGCGAATGTATGACTAAACAATGAGACGAAAGGAGAGTACTACGAAACATCCCATATGACAAAACCATCCCAGACTAAATATGTAAAGGGAAAATTTTTTGTTTTTAGTAGGGTAGGGTGCCACGGAACCGGTCCGGAACCAACCGGTCACACCGGAACCAAAGTTCCTCACGACGGACAACATTTGGAGCACTCATGCAACCTCTATTCTTTTACCCCTTATACCATAGTTTCTTGGGTAACTTTTGCCAGAAATGGATGGAATGGATGGATAAAAATCATTTTTTATATTGACCACAAAACGTAGTTCTTTCATTTTGTATATTAAAGATTAGAAAAATTCTTTCCATGAAAAAATATTATTTATTCATTTAATTTTGGAATTTGTCAAAGTTGCGCGTGTGTCCGCCGTGTTCCTGCAGATTCTTCCCTCCCGGAAAGGGGTCGTATAAAAGCACGCGAATTTCAAGCCTGCACCCATCAACCGACAGCAAACCAGCGAACAACATCGTCCTCTACCTTCAAGCAGTCAAACAACCTTCTCGACAACAAGGACGATGGCGCAACTTCCTCCGGGTGACATCAGGACTGTGCCCAGCCAGAAGTTGTTCTTCAACGCGCCGTTCGACAACAAGATCAGCCTGTACATGAAGGTGCGGTTTTTGGAGCGACCAGTTGGGTTCAGGAGTAACAAATTTGTTCATGCAGGTTGTCAACGCCGGAGGGCACCGGATCGGCTTCGCGTTCAAGACCACCAACGCGGCTCGCCTTCAGATGGACCCGCCCAGCGGTGTGCTCGACCCGAAGGAAGAGATCAACATCCTCATCTCTTGCGACGCGTTCGACGCCGAGGCCCAGGGCACGAACAGCGACCGTGTCACCGTGGAGTGGGTCAACACGCCGGAGGGAGCGGCCAAGACGTTCCGCCGCGAGTGGCTGCAGGGCGATGTGATGACTCGTCGCAAGAACTTGCCGATCGAGTACAACCTGTAGACGAGCCCATGCGCCGGTCGAGGATGATGTCAAAGGACCTGGAAGGATAGGAACCATCTCCCCGCCAATTGTTCATGTGTGATTTTCCCTCCCAAGATTCGATCTCCTCTCTATACTGCACCTGTACACATTCTTGGTGATCTTCATTCAATTGTAATGCTATCAAAATTCTGGCTGTAATTTTGGTGCTTTTCTTGTGGTTATTAAGCTGGTGGGTCTTTTGTGTTGTTCAAATGTGCTACCATTGCTTCCATTCTCCCCATTTTCTCACCAACTCCTTGTTCGGTGAGCCGAGTTTCTCTTGGTGAGAATTGACGTCCACTGGATTAGACGACCATCCCTAATTGGTTGGCCAAAGCAATTCGTTAGTCCCTAGGCTGTTCACACTTGAACAAAGATTGGCTCTTCAGTATGTTTTAGACCCTGTTTTTGGTTTCGGTCTTGTTCCTATCATATTTGAAATGTCTTTTCCCTTACTTTTCCATGAAAAATTCATTAAAAGAATGGTATTTCCCAACATTCAAATCGGTTTATTCACCATCCATTTTTGTCGCCGTATTCATTTTGTCGAGATTGAGGAATAAATAGGAAGGGACGAGGGATGTGAGAAGATGAAGGTGAAATGAGGAAGGAGATGATGGAAATGGAACAATGTTAGGAATGTACAGAGACAGAAACCGGAAGAACGGAGGAGGGATAAAGGGGATGATCAGTGGGGGGGGGGACATCGGAGATCATTTGTCGGTGACCGGCCTGTGGGTGCTCCCCGATCATTGTGCATAGCGCAGTGCATTGGCCGTCCGTTGGCCCACGGGCTGTTGCATCCGGATCAGCTGCAGGAACTCGGCGACCTGCAAAACCGAACATTTGCATGGATCCGGAATCCCACCGATCAAGGTCGATTGGCCAATCTGGCCAATCCGCCGATCCACCCTTAGACCTTTATTCAAACCTGTTCCGGCGAGAGCGGACCCTCCGGAAGTGCTTCCTCCCCCGCTTCGCGCTCTTCCGCTTCGCCTCCGGCCATCGTCTCCCGTTCCGGCTGCTCCGCCGCCATCATTTCCTGCTCCTCCTCGCCGGTCGGCGGGAGGGGACGAAGTTGGAAGTTGAGGATCTGGGCGCGTCGATCGTGCACCGCGCGGCGACTGATGTTCACCGCCTTGATGGACACCTCGTAGCCATCCGCCTCCACCGCAACCTGGTAGGAGCCGGGCACGAGAGGGCGGAAGAAGTCGCCGGTGATCCCTGAGGAAGGGAAAAGGGATAAGAATTCCAAGGGGAAAGCAAAGGGAAAGGGAATATCGGGGGTGGAAGCCAGGGAAGAAACAAATAATGCACATTTGGACACTAATCGGGTAGGTCCAGGGCGACCAATGTTCTCGCGATCCATCCAAAGCTGAGCTAATCTGATCCGGGGTTTAGGGTTAGGGTGGCCATAGTTCTTTCCCACTTGGCCAATTCGGATGATCTTTCACTCAATCATGGTCAAAAACAAAGTCGTTTGGGTTTGGAAATTTTCTTGGGCTCGGGGCTCTTTTCTGTCACCGCACTTTCCCAGAAAAACATTTCCAATTAAAATTTGATGATGTGAAGCTTTGAAAACACTGATCGGGACCAACCAATTGTGCCATATCTTGTGATCTTTGCTCTTCACTCTCCTCTTGCTGAGTGAGTGTGTTCTCCCCGTCCGGAGTTTGTCCCCGTCCACTCACAGGTGGTCACTGGGTGTTTGATGGCCGCTTCTCCGCCCTCCGGACCCGCGTCCGCTCCGCTCACGTTCCGCACCCACACCACCGCGTTGGGAATGGGCTCCCCGCTGAGCGCGTCCCGGACCACCCCTTTGATGCCAATGTGCGCTGTTCGGACGAACTCCAAAAGGGCCAATTTGTTGTCCGCCCACAGTTGCGGAAGCCGCTCCGGGGCCGGCATCTTCTCGCAGCCCAACTCCAGAGTGATCTCGAAGGCCTAAGCGGACAGAAAATTGGCAAAATTGGGACAAATCGGATGGCCAATTTCCCCAAATTCACATTGGTGGCCAAATAGTTGAAGTCCTGCATGCCTCCGGTCACCGAGTACCACTTGGCCCCGTTGGTGATCCCGCCCTGGCGCGCAAAGTTGTTGGCCGCAGACCCGTCACAGGGCGCGTGGTCGTTCTTGGCCATGTGAGCATGGGCCCGTGCGTAGGTTTCCGCGATGTATCTGGGGAATCCATTGAATAGATCAGCTAAGATCTCTAGGTATACCTTCCTCTAAACTTGGGTTCTTCTAAATCACTTACCGGAATGTGGCGTCGTCGGGCGACTTGGCATACGATCGAAGTGCATTTGGGTCGACACTCTCGTCGAATGGGTAGTTGGCCACCTGTTGCGGGGGAGAGGTGTCTGATCGGTGATCACTGATCAGAATGATTGCACCCACCAGATCGCCCTCGTGCAAGTTGGCCGAGATGACGAAGGGCCAGGAAAGTGTCCATTCGGCCACCGCGCGCACTTCCGGCTCAAACTGTACCGAAAGGACCAACTAATCCCTCAAAGTATGTTTTTGGGTCAGCCAACCCCCCCACAACTATCAAATTCAATTTCACTGTCCCGGTCCTAGTTCACTCTGAATCCAGCACCCTCCCCTCCCCCCTCTAATTCCATTTCTCTGACTCCCTCCCTCCTACCTGAGTGTGGTCCGGGTCGTGGAACAACTCCAACAGGTGGTCGTAGAAGGGCAGGCGCTGGGAGGCAGCGAAGTAGAAAAGGGCGTCCAGGTCGGGGAAGTTGCGGTTCAGGTCCACCCCGTGGGCGTTGCCCCTTCCGGTGAGCCATCCGCGCTGTTCGGGTTTGGTCTTCAGGGCCAGCTCGAACCCGTCCGGGTTCATGCTGGGCATGATGTGCATGTTGGTGCTGTTCAGCAGCTCCACAATGCCCCGCTGTCCGCTGCGCCATCCGTCGCACAGAAAGTGCGCCAAGCGGATCAACAGCTCGCGCCCGATGGCCTCGTTGCCGTGCATGTTGCCGATGTACTTCATCTCCGGTTTCACTGCACCAATGGATGGGAAGGGGCAAGGGGATGATGAAAGGGGCAAGGGGATGATGAAGATGATGAATGGCCAACATTTGGACAACTTAGGCACAGGATAATAATCCCGATTGGAGGAATTCAGACAACCCTGTGGGCTTACGGGTTTGGTGACGGCCCGGGTGAAGCGAAAACTCGATGACGGCCAACTCCCTTCCCTCCACGGACCGGCCGATGCTGTAGAGACGAGTCACGCTAGAATAATGGGGAGAGGGAGAAGTAAAAGGTCGGGCACCCCGCCGACTCCCCCACCCCCACTCTTGACTTTGACCAAATCATGGACAGCCCAGTCCACTCACTTTGGACATTTGGCGTGCACCTTCTCCAGACTCGCCTCCATCTCCTTTTGGTCGTGGTATCTTGCCCACAGTGAGTCATCCGCCGATTCCGCTGTCTTACCCCAGAAAAGTCCTGCAATGTGGGAAAAACAGCTCAACTTGGCCCATCATAAGGGATGTCCCACCTCCCCACGCGCACTGGGCCAAGCAGGCCACCAACAGGAGAAGGGCAACCGAAGGGGAAGAACAAAGGGCAATCATCGAGAGGGATTGATTGCCTGGAAGGAAAAGGAGATAAACTGGAGAAATGTCGAGAATAATGGATGGAGAGGGGGGAAGGGGATAATGGAGGCAAGAAGAACGACAACCCCACATAGCACATACATCCCCCCCCCGCTCAATGAGTTGTGCCTTGTCCGCATGAAGAGAATGGCGACGACGGACGACCAAAGGCTATGCGGCACAATTGCCGGGGCTGGCGGAAGAGCGGCACAGTTCCGCCGCCGCGAGCTTTCGCTTTAAGCGGAAATGGGCAAAGGCACGCGTGACTTTGGCGAGAGACAACGCGGAGCGGAGAGAAAATGGGGCAGAGAAAGAGAGCGAGAGAAAGAGAGAAAACGCCGTGGGCGAGCGGAAGAATGTGGCCAGAGAGAGAGAGAGAGAGAGAGGAGGGGGAGAATGGGCCAGAACCCAGAAAGAGAATGAATCCCTTANCGAATGAATTTATTTTTTTAATTATTTATTTTTTAGTATTTTGCCCATTCTTTCTGTGTGTATCATTTATTGCTTGTGACTTTGTCTCTCCTGTGCTCATTTCGGCAATGGTTGCGAATTGGTGTCCCAAAAATAAAAAAATGTTTTTCCTTGAAAAGTGCATTCTGAGGGGTTTTTGAGGGCGCTAAACACGAATATGAACTCCATTTTGTCATATATTACAATATTGGACATGTTTAAGACATCCTTACTAAGATTTTTTCAAACCTCTAAAATACCAGTTTTAGCTTTGATTGGAATAAAATTTGACTTTTTTAGACTTATTCCAAATTTAATATCTTCTAAAAATGCCTGGGTAAGAATGTCTGATGATAATCTTGGTCACATTTGATCGTTTTTGTCTGATTTTGGTTTTTCCATTTATTTCATGTTTTTACCATTCACATTACATTGTGACATTGCTTTAATAAAGTATTTTTGAACTATCTTGATAATCTTGGTAAGGATATCTTAAACATGTCTAATATTGTAATATATGACAAAACGGAGTTCATATTCGTGTTCAGCGCGTCAAAAAAACCCCCAGAATGCACTTTTCAAGGAAAATAAAAAATTTTATTTTTGGGACACCAATTCGCAACCATTGCCCTCATTTCCACATCTTTGTTGATTTAATTGGTGGTTGTCGACAAAATGACAAAATTACAAAATGTGATTTGTTTTTTCCTTTTTATCTCTTCATCCTTTTCCGGCTTTGTCTTCCTCTGCTATATCCTCCCTCCACTCTCCGCCACCATCTCCTCTTCCCTTCCCCTTTCTTCCCTTCCTTCCATTCCTTATCATTGTTATTTTTCGATCATCAATTCCCTGTTCCCCCAATTGTCCAAATTTGTCCAAAATGGCCCCTCTGTCCCCCTCGGCCATTGCCAAATGGTCCTTCTCCGATGCCTTCGGCCTCTTCTCTCTCCCTCTGCCCCAGCTGATGCTCCGTTCGTCATCCCTGCCGATCTCCCCGAACTTTGTCCGATAATTCCCTTCAGGCGCCCTAAATGTCCACCGGGACCACCACGACCCGGCCCGGGTCCAGATCAGCACCCTGCTCAGCATCAAAACCGGGGCTTGCCCCGAGAATTGTTCCTACTGTCCCCAGTCGGGATACCACAAGACGGGGCTGAAGAAGGAGCCGCTGATGGGTGTGGGGTGAGGAGAGGGGGGGGGGGAGGGGGAGGAGGGCCAACTTGGCCACATCATCCCCCTCCCCGAAATTCAGGGAGGTGTTGGAGGCGGCGAAAAGGGCCAAGGCCAGTGGGGCGACCCGATTCTGTATGGTGAGAGGGGAATTGGGGAAAAGACACGAGACACAGGAAGGGTGAGGGGAGAACAATGATCAGCAAAGGAGAGAATTGGATGGCCAAATAATGTTGGAATGAACGGGAGGAATGGGGAGGGGGGATGGTGGCGACCAAATTGTTCGAATCCCACGGTCCTTCCCCCTCCCCAATCCTCAGGGCGCAGCTTGGCGGGGGCCCAAGGACCGGGACCTGGACAGAGTGTGCGAGATGGTCAGCGGGGTGAAGGAGCTGGGTCTGGAGACCTGTGCCACCCTGGGACTGCTCAAAAACGAGGGACAGGCGGAGAGGCTGAGGGAGGCCGGTAGGAAGCCGGGGAACCGAAACGAAAAAGGGCCGAAAGTCGAAATTGCCCCTGAAGGGTTGGACTTCTACAACCACAACATCGACTGTTCCAAGGAGTTTTACCACAAAATCATCACCACACGACGCTTTGAAGACCGAATTTCGACCCTGGAAAAGGTGAAAATGGCACGAAAAGGGGGAAATGTCATCCAAAGATTCATATCCCATCGAAAGGTCCGATCGGTGGGGATCAAAGTGTGCTGTGGGGGCATCATCGGCATGGGCGAGACCAACGAGGACCGAGTCAAAATGTGGGACAATCACGATAATCCAGGGGAAATCTCACCCGAGTTTGTGGGGGGGGGGATTAAGGAACCAAATCTTGGAATCGGACCTGGTTCTCTCTCGTTCCGCTGGTTGTCCAATTTCCAAAATCTTTGTTTAATTTTCAAAAATTTCGTCATTGGCCCCCTTCCTTTAGGCTTGTCACGCTGGCCAACCTGGACCCTCCGCCCGAGTCCGTGCCGATCAACAAGCTGATCCGGATCCCGGGCACTCCCCTGGCCCAGGCCCCCGAAGTTGACCCTTTCGACTTTGTCCGCACCATTGCCACCGCGCGGGTGCTCATGCCCCGGGCCTACATTCGGCTGTCCGCCGGCCGCGAGCAAATGCCGGACGAATTGCAGGTGAACAGCAAATTTGGCTGAATATTCCGTGTGACAAACTCGCAAAGCTCCAAATTCCCCGTGCAGGCCCTGTGTTTCCTGGCCGGGGCCAACTCATTCTTCTACGGCGAAAAGTTGCTGACCGCGGCCAATCCGAGGCCGGAAAGGGACAACAGCCTGTTGAGCAGACTTGGGCTGAAGGGTGAGGAAATGGAAGTGGAAGGAAGGGAAGAAAGGGGAAGGGAAGAGGAGATGGTGGCGGAGAGTGGAGGGAGGATATAGCAGAGGAAGACAAAGCCGGAAAAGGATGAAGAGATAAAAAGGAAAAAACAAATCACATTTTGTAATTTTGTCATTTTGTCGACAACCACCAATTAAATCAACAAAGATGTGGAAATGAGGGCAATGGTTGCGAATTGGTGTCCCAAAAATAAAATTTTTTATTTTCCTTGAAAAGTGCATTCTGGGGGTTTTTTTGACGCGCTGAACACGAATATGAACTCCGTTTTGTCATATATTACAATATTAGACATGTTTAAGATATCCTTACCAAGATTATCAAGATAGTTCAAAAATACTTTATTAAAGCAATGTCACAATGTAATGTGAATGGTAAAAACATGAAATAAATGGAAAAACCAAAATCAGACAAAAACGATCAAATGTGACCAAGATTATCATCAGACATTCTTACCCAGGCATTTTTAGAAGATATTAAATTTGGAATAAGTCTAAAAAAGTCAAATTTTATTCCAATCAAAGCTAAAACTGGTATTTTAGAGGTTTGAAAAAATCTTAGTAAGGATGTCTTAAACATGTCCAATATTGTAATATATGACAAAATGGAGTTCATATTCGTGTTTAGCGCCCTCAAAAACCCCTCAGAATGCACTTTTCAAGGAAAAACATTTTTTTATTTTTGGGACACCAATTCGCAACCATTGCCGAAATGAGCACAGGAGAGACAAAGTCACAAGCAATAAATGATACACACAGAAAGAATGGGCAAAATACTAAAAAATAAATAATTAAAAAAATAAATTCATTCGAGGAGGGAAGGGAACCCGTTTTTATAGGCAAATGGGATTTTGGTCCTAATAAGCAGATCGAAAGTTCGATTAGATTGATCAGCCGCTCCCTGGTGTAACCATTTCCAGGATATCCTCCAACGACGCGTGCACAAGATTAGCGTCCGCTCGGCGTAAATACCGTTCCAGCCGTTCCACAAAGCGTTGTTTGACCTTTAATCGAAAAAGGAAATAGGAAGAAAAAAGAAATGTAATAAAGGCATATTGACCTGATTGAACTCCATCACCGAACCCGGATTAGCCCACTCCCAGAAGCTAGCAAAAAGGGTGAACACGCGGCCTGTGAGGCAAAAATTTTAAATTTTACGAAAAAAAATAAATCCCCCAAATCGAGTACAATAAACTTGATGGAAATGGTCCATTGTCAGCGGGGGCTGTTCCATGGCGTTGTAGAAATGGTTCTTGAGCAGATCGTCAAACAGCAATTCCTTGCATAATGCGGTGATGGTGATCCCGCAGACGGCGAAGGGGAAGCCAATGACCGGGTGGTGGGACAACAAGAGCACGCGAAGACAGTTCTCCACGTCGTACTGGGCGAAGAACACCAGCTGGTCGAGGCCAAGTATGCCCATGCCCCTGAAGTCCGTCTAAAGAAAATAAAAACATTTTTGGCAATAATAAAAGATTAATGTTATATGCAGCGCCAATCCAATTGATTTTAAAGAATTATAAATTCCACTCGGATCCCCAACTTACAGCCGGGTCGTCTCCCTGGAACCCGATCTCCTGCCACTGATCCGTCCTCCGTGCCTCCAACGGCTCATTGGGCTTCAGCAACTTCCACAATCTTAGCAATTCCCTCTCGTGATCCGCACAATTTACGCTGTAACTCTCAAGTCGGCGTTCTTCCACCTCCATACAAAGCTTCTGATAGCCGCGGATCTGACGCATCGATCGGGCCAATGCCTTTGAGAGATCGATGCGTCTGTCCTCCTCGGCCAC
Source organism: Rotylenchulus reniformis (assembly GCA_001026735.1). Lineage (NCBI taxonomy): Eukaryota > Metazoa > Nematoda > Chromadorea > Rhabditida > Hoplolaimidae > Rotylenchulus > Rotylenchulus reniformis. Next base: position 2,588 of record LDKF01003218.1, on the reverse strand, counting down.
CGATTCTTCCAAAATGGCCTCGGCCGCTTCGGTCTCGTCACCTTAACGATAATTGAAGCTCACTAGCACTGATCGACGGGAAAGGTCAACAATCAGAATGATCACTCACCGGTGTCCCAGTTGAGTGACTGGACAAGTTCGTTGGGGTACTCGCGCAGCATTTGCTCAATCTTCCGATTTCGCAATGCTTTCGGGGCTGATCCCTTCAGCTAAATGTGAAAACACAACGACGAAAGATTTAAAGTCACATGGAATCTTAATCCTATAAATAAAGAATTTCTAGAACTCACAATGTCTTCCAACTTTGGTTTGAAGAATCGGCTCAACAAGGCTAGGTAAAGCTTGTGGAATAAGCGCCAGGTGTTGCGAAGAAGCATAGAAAAAACGGAGAGCATCCTTATCGCAATATGAAAATGAAGGGAAAAATTGAATAAAAAGAAAGCAAAATGATTTCATGTAACAAAAAAACAACAACAATGATAGTAAATTGGATTGAACTCTCCAAAAGTTAGAAAATTTATTTAAAAATAAATTAGTATTGTATAACACGCGTCGCTTATTACAAAAATATTAGGTTTCGACCTAAAATTGCCCAAAATTGCATTAACAAGGATCATTTGGCCGGTGTTCATTGTATCACATCCTTCTAACCAATGAAATTGACCACGACAAGGTGCAGAATGACGTGAGCAAAAATGAAATCGGCAAAAGCACGCTCGGGACTGATATGTGGGAATTCGGCCTTGTTTTCCGGGTTCACTTGGATGCGCAAATTCGCTAAAAATAGAATGTGACAAGTTGATATCACAAGCAAGGCTGCAAACATGAGGGTGGGGCGGAATTTGGGAAGATGTCATTTTATTTAACCTTCGAAAAAAAATTGTGCCATTTTTTAGTTAGTTTATTCTTCTCACGAGTCCCAAATTATTATTTTTGAATTCGGGGAAGGTTTTAACCAATACAGCCCAAGGTTTTTCAACCAGTGTCCATAAGTCCAAAGGAAAACAATATGAAACGAATGATTTGCTCTTCTATCTTAAATTGTCTTTTCGCGGCGAGGAAAAAAAGGAAAAGTGAGAGATAACATTGACAGACACTGTAAATTCGGTCATGAGAAGGTTCCTATGGACACCGACAAAAATTCCTCGATCTGTAACTACTCAGCGGCTATCCAACATTTGGAAACCAATCTTTATTACTTGGTTAACAGAATTTGGAGAAAACAATTTGTTATCAAAAAATAGAGCAAAAAATAGCTACAAAAGGAGTATCATTTTTTTATTACTCCGGGTTCTTTGGAACCGAGTTATAAGGATTGGTCCCCAAATGTCGCGCCACGCTATCCAGCACCCCATCCCCGAATATGGCTTTGCTCACCGGCGAGCACAAAGCTGGCCACGGTGGAGATGAATCCGGCGAGGAAGGCATTGAAGGGAAATGTGCCAACCAACACACAATACACGAATTGGAACACGCCCGTGAGCAGGATGTACAGCATGTAGGCGTCAACAATTTTCAGCTTCTTCGGGGTTGTCCGCTGGTAATCCGTGTAAAGCTTTCTGAGCGCATCGAATACTTCAACCATTTTTGAAAATTTGATTGCTGGAAAGATTAATTTAGAAGGGTGAAAATGGTTAATGACAGATAATTTATAGAGTCAAAATAATCTATAAGTATATATTTCAAAAAAGGGTAACAATAATTTTATTCAAATACTAATATGTTTTAATCTTCAAATTAAGCACTTTAAGCTGGATTTTTCAAAATCGATTTGAGTTTAGGAGTTGTTGCGTTGTAATGTTCCCCAAGCGTAAAAGCAAATTTATGATAGGTGACAATGAGCGGAGTGGAAGACCAAAATTGTTCGCCAAACGCATTACGCCGTCCATTTGCGTGAAGTACTTCCACGCGCCGTTTCAGAGCCGAACTCAGTGCTCTCAGCTAAATCCAAGCAAAATTTTTTAAAAATCTAACAAGAATTACATACCTCAGGCTCACCGCCCCAACTCCCTCCCCTGGCACAAGATCGCGATATTTTGTGGCAATACTCGTCGAATTCGAACTCGTTCAATGGTTCGTCATTGCTGTCCACCAGAAATGGCAGAAATTCTTCACGGTGTTCCCGAATGTAATTGGCCGCAATTTGTCGTAATTCCTCACCCGAATACTTAAAGGATTAAAACTCATTAATTTTTTCAGACAATTTTCTATTTTAATGCCTTAGCAATGCCACGTTCGACCATTTGCACTGCCAAAGCACTGTACAGACAATCCCCGTCCGGTGCCACTTCAACCAGACTAAGACCATGCGCCTCTAGAACTTGTTCCAAGGCCTCCCTTTCCATGTTGCCCTGACTGTACGGGGCCTCCGCCGCGTCTTTGGCTGCCGCACTCCTCCGTGCCTGCTCTTTCTCCGCGCGTTTCTGCTCCTTCTTCAGCTGTGTCTTGGTCCGCTTTGTCTCTTTGAACTTGAAGGACATTGTCGATTCCGGCTCTTTTTCATTTGCGATCATTGCCGAACTCGCCATGGCTTCACTCGCTCCTTCCGCCTCCCTTGAACTCGCTCCATTTTGTCTCCGATCCTCCTC